>JAGPOY010006566.1:1066-11297 GCA_018983105.1 Silene uniflora | reverse complement strand
CGAAGGAAAAGGATTTTTAAGTGTGATTTTTAAGCAAAATGATTTATTGCAAAATGGTTGCGCTTCTAAGCAGTGTGAAGTAGCAGACATTCGATGCGCATATTAACACAATTTTCACCACATGTTCCGAAAATAACCTCTATGTGCTCATATAAGGGTTAACATCCGACCTTACTTATGGCACCATTGGTTGGAGCCTTGGAACCTCTGTGACATTGGTAATGTCCAGGAGGAGGCAATAGCTAACAAAAAACATAGTAGTGCTTCTTTTTTCCCTCCTTTGCTGCTTCTCTTGTGTCCTTGAATTACTGTAAACCAAAATACTCTCATAGTCTATCAGTGGTGCACATATATCTTATGATCCAAATGGCTGATGCAGGTTTTGCACTTACGACGCCAGCTGATCATCCTAAAGAGGTGTCGAGATAATGAGGAAGATGGTGACCTTAGCGCGCCTCCTCTTTGATGTATCTCTTTCAGGTGTCTCACACTCTCATGCATTGATCTTGAAATAAGTTGTGAACCTGTAAGGTCAGTATTTCCTCTCCCGAGATTGGTTTCTGCAGGCGGAGATCTCTTCCTGCAAAACAGTGGTTTCTCACTTCTCAGATGCGATTGAAATCAGAAGTACAGGAACATCAACAATAACATATCCACGTCCTTAATTTGCCTTCAGTACTCGAGGGAGTCTGATTTCATTGTCATTAGTGTCGCTATATTGGTCAGGAATTGACTATTCATAATCAGCATTCTGTTAGTCTAGTGTCACCAACATTCAATGTAAATTAACATCTGGTATTTCCTTCAAGAAACAGCAGGCTGGAAGTCATACAAATTAGGGTCATTTATATTTTTCAGAATAACCCAAGCTTTCTTGATAAACTGTAATGAAATCAATTAAATAGGTTAATTTTCGTGTGGTGCTAACAAAAAAATTCTTCCATCTTTAATGATAATCAACATATAGTGTGATCATAAGCATCAGTGCTAAGGGGTGAGAATTATCAAGAGATGACTGATGAGAGCCCGACATAGGGCTAAGGTAAGTAAAGACCACTGTTACTGTAAGGTAAGCGTAAACCACCGAGTGTGTCGATAAACCTTTTGTGAAAATCAAATCTTGAATCTGCCAACTATACGATGACGCCAACAGACACTCATGTCATGTATACAAAGTATTGTTTTAGCTGATAAATAGTACCGTAACCAACAACATGGGAAGGCGTTTGATGCAAGAATTTGGCCCCTATATAGGATTTTCCAATTACCTTTGCGAATATATAGAATAACTCCAACTTTGTGTAAATGGTTCATGAATTTAGTATATTTTACTAAGCTAAGGTCTCATTTTGTAAGGGGTTGTCCAAGTCACAAAGTTCACAAAAGAAACTTATATATACGACAATTTTACACAAAATTTTATACCCCCTTCTCCTTTGAGAGTTTTAACCGCTAAACTCTATCCTTACGGGCTAAAAAGAGGTAAACTCGATTTTTATCACGTAGTTCTCCACATGACTGACCACATGTAACAACTTTTTACTAAAGACAAAATGTTTACATAAAAAGAAGTTTTAAATAACGAAACGTGAACAAATACCCGCCATAAAATAACAGATGCCAACGAACATTTTTTTATTGAAAAAAATAAGCAGGTTCTTTCCCTTTAAAACACGATCAAATTCCCCAAAATTCAACGTTTCTCAAAACCCTAATTAAACCCCAATCAATTTCAATTTCTTCCTTCTTGTTCTCTAAAAATGGCGGCAATCGCAGGTGTTTATAGAAGGGCGCTTCCTTCTCCTCCAGCCATTGAATTCGCTTCTCCTCAAGGCAAGGTTTGATTTTTTCGCTCCTTTTTATCCCCTTTCGTTTTGTGATTACGATTTATTTTACATTCTTTCGTCGTATTCCCTGATTTATTGATGATTTGATAGTTGAATACGTGAATATGTGGTTATCGAGTGTGCTTACACATGATTTTGTATGCTTACATTAATACTCCACTTTATTAGTTTCCGCGATATTTTTGGGATTTGGATGGTCAAGATGATTAAGAGCTGCTATTTTTCGAAAGAAAATTTAGCTCTTTTGGTGGCCTCAGATTAAAAGCTGATTATACTTTTGGTCCGTTTGGGTTCGAACTAATTATCTTTCCCTATACTAGCTAATAATGATGTTTTGGATGGTCAAGATGATTAAGAGCTGGTAGTTTCCGATAGAAAAGTTCGCTCTTTACCTAATTGTACTTTGGTCCCCTCGGGTTGGAAGTTTGGAACTAATTTTATTTTGATTGCCTACAGTTTGAACTAATTCCATTTTGGAGTCTATGTTATTTTTCGCTGTATTATTGATGTTTCTAAGTATAATGTAATTGAAATGGAAAAATCTACGTTAAAGTACTGTAATTAGCAAGGTGAGTTTTTGAGTATATGTAACTTTGTCATTATGCCTAAAAAGAGTTTTGATTGGGTGAAAATTTGGTTTTATGACACTTTAGGTCACAAAAGGTGAAATATAACTCAAATCTTAGTTGACCAAAGTGAAACTAGTAAAAACTTATGGAAGGAAAGTGAAAGTGGCTCATATTTCAAGCTACCAAAGTGAAAACCTTCCTTTTATAAATGATCAGTTTGGACTTTGGACATGAGAGGCATATATAATGTGGGTACTGAATTACTGATGATTGAAATGCGTTTCTAATATTTGACGAGTGGTCTTATAATGGTAGTAGGTAGAGGATGGTTTGAGTTTATTTTACGGGGAAAGTGGATAATGTATCAATGATATCTTGTATGGCTTTTATTCCCTGCTCGTTATGGGAATCAAGGCTTTGTTATTAGCTCGATATGTTTATGTTTTAGATAATTACGAGGAACTGCAACTGCAGTTGTTATTTGGGGTCGATTGATGTCACTTCAGCCCACAAGTATCTTGTAGTTTTTTTGTTTTTCTTTCAAAATCACTTGTTGATATAAATGAATATTTAAGGATGAAAACTTAACGCGGACTCTTTTTGTAGACATGCACTATAGTACCTTGCCACCTATCCAGCAAGTTCTGATGCTTAGAAGTTTGCCTCGACGTGATTTCATTTCAGTAATGTTTCAAAATCATGGAAGTTCTGTGAATTAGTGTATTTACCTGCCAGTGGACACAAAGATCTGAATATTGCATTCGTGAACAGGAACTTTTCCTATGGGTGCTTTACTATTAACACCATAAAAATAGTCTTTATCCAGAATCTTTTCGCCAGCATTTCTTAATTTTGTGGTCTTCTTTCATAAGTCTATTTTCTGAGTTTTCTGGAAATGGCAGCAATTTTTTGTTGAAGCTCTTACAAAAGGAAACATGGATGGGTTTTTCAAGCTGATTTCCTATTATCAGACTCAATCAGAACCTGCATATTGTGGACTGGCTACTCTTGCCATTGTGTTAAATGCCCTTTCAATTGATCCCGGAAGAAAGTGGAAAGGTGCTTAGTAACTTTGCTGCTAATGCAGAACTGAGTGTATGTTAATATTTTGTTTCATGCAACTTTTTAAGCTGACCGACTGAAACAAAATAGTATGAAGTGTGGGTGTTCAGTGGCTGGCATCAGATTATTGATACCTTTACTCCCTTTTTCCTTTTCTTGAGGGTCAGGGAGGTGCTATATTAACTACCACAAAATGAATTGTGTGAAGTAATGATACTGATGACTAATAAGCACATAATTTATCTCTGACGGGAACTATGACTGTCAATACTGTGATATTCATAACTGTGACTGCAGTACTGCATGCAGATCATCACTCTATCTGAAGTGCGATGTGGTGACAGGTCCATGGAGATGGTTTGACGATACTATGTTGGATTGCTGTGAACCACTTGAGAAAGTTAAGGTTAATGGAATCTCATTTGGTAAAGTTGCATGCTTAGCTCATTGTAACGGAGCGAAAGTTGACACATTCCGTTCAAATGAATGCACAGAAGCCACCTTCCGAGAATATGTGAGCTCATGTACGGCATCTGAAGATTATCACATGATTGTCTCGTACCATAGAGGATATTTGAAGCAGGTAGTGGATTCCTTGCTGAAAATGCTATAGTTATATGTCCGGATTAAAGCATTTTGAAATCCATGTCAACCCTCTGTTATAGGAACTGCATGAATGGAACGTTTCCCATGGTGCCAGTTACTATAAAATGTAGTATTGTTTTAAGTCCCATAATGGCTTGATTTTGAATGTGTACTAGACACCTGGTACAACCCTCTTCATTTACGATGTCTTAAATAACAGCAAGCTGCCAAGCTGTGCAATTGTGGAACCGTACACCCTTTTTAGTTTACACGACAACGATTTTTATTGTTAGGCTAACATGACCCTCAAAAAGAGGTAAAATAAAGGCAGATAGAAAAGCAAAGGAAAAACATGATAGTCCATTATGTTGCCCTTTTGCTCATAAAAAGTGTACCGAAGATTAAAGCAGTAGGGGTGAATGAAAGAAATTACAAGGGAAAGAAGAAAACAACCATAGTTGAGCAAAGGTAGTATGAGTAGTTACCAATTTGTCATTTTTCTAAAAAAATTCTCTTTTCTACCCATAGTGGCTCTACCGCTCTAGGCTTTTAGGAAGGATCAAAAGTTTTCCAGGCTCATTTTTTCATTGGAAATATCACGATGTGCTCTGTAAGTAGCCTCGTAGATGGGGCATGGTTGACGATCCTTGCGTGCTATAGTGCCAGATATCGTACACATTTCTTTATGACACTATGTTTATGATCAAGTTGCTTATAATCCATGAAATTGGTTACACACTTGTATTTCTGTGTTTGCTTTTATCAATATCCAACCTGATTTGTGGTTGGGTACTTGGGCCTTTAAATTACTCTTAAGAGCATTTGGTTATGTATGCTCATCGTGGTTGGTGTGAGCTTAACGAAGTAAACTCGCCCACAACTGTTAATTATCCTTGGATATAATTCTGGTTTCATGTTAAATCTGATTATCAAATGGCTCATCTTATCCACTAATGTATTTTACATTATTCATGCAGACTGGATCTGGTCATTTTTCTCCAATAGGTGGCTACCATGCTGAAAAGGACATGGTACTTATTCTTGATGTAGCACGATTTAAGTATCCACCTCATTGGGTTCCTCTCACACTTTTATGGGATGCTATGAACACTGTCGATGAAGATACTGGGCTTCATAGAGGGTATGTGAAGATGCTTGTTTTATAATTTGCCGTGCTGATTTACGGTGCAAGTTGAAGTTCCTTTTCCCATTGTGGGATCATTTTCTCTTTGAAATTTGAATTTTTGAGTTGAAAGCCAGGTACTAATGGGTTAGCTAAAGAGCTTCTTATTTTCTTTATTTATAAGATGACAAAATGTTGTGGTGATCATGATGCTTGTAATAGTTCATATATGACAGATTTAAGTATAATAGCTGCTACCGTAGGCACTTTCTTTGAAATAGAAGTGTGAAGTCCTGAGCAATTCAGCTTGCTGATTTTTCACTGTCAATTTTGTGTAGCCAAATCCTTGTTTTCCTAGGTCTGCATTCTCTTCTCTGTATCTGCTGAAATATTTAGTTTGCTATTCAGTTTAGTACGGCTTTCACTGTCTAATTCTGCTTCTATCCTTGACCTCCACTCCTTAGTCCCCGCCAAAGAAAAACACATATTACGTGAAGTATCTCAGATGTTTGACCTCTAGTGAAGTTTACCGTGGTTTGCTTCATTTGGAAGGCTCTGCATAATCTATATCATATAATTTTCAGGTTCATGCTTTTATCAAGGCTTGAGAGGGCACCGTCAATTCTTTATACAGTGGTATGCTCCTCCCTCCTTTCCCTTCATATTTCAGCTGATGATTCTTTAGACTAGTTGTCCTGCCTGCTTACAAATGATGCACAAATTTGCAAATGTGAATGCTAGGCTATTTAATTTATTCAAATAAGTTCTATTCTATTGTTTATGCCTATTCCTGATGGTTGCACTAATTTATCGTTCTTTGGCTTTGTGATATCATGGACTTACCTAAATGGCTTTATCCTTTGCACTTTATTTTTTCATGAAATAGTGGATATCCCCCCGTTTACGGTTAAAATCAATTCGTACCGACCTCTTTTGTTTAAAAGGAAAGGTTGTGAACTTCTGACCCTGTTCGGAGCAGAAGCCTTCTTAGAGGCAATAGGGTAATGATACTGATGATAAATTAATATGAATTGTAATTTTTTTTCTCACGTTAACCAACTTGAAATCCCGATTCATATCCATAAAGTGTGACAGAAGTTTTACGCTGGTTGCCACAAACCTACCGCAACCTCTTCCTTTATTCAGGCTTGGGACCGTTAGTGGATGGCCAAAAACACTCACATGCGAAGTTTATGGCCCAAAAAAACCCTAAAAGTGTATGGTGATGAGGGGTAGAGAGGAACCCAAAAGAAACTTGGTTGAAAGTGATTGAACTTGATAAGATATTCCTCGGGATTGAAGAGTGTATGGTGACTGAGAGAGCACAATGGAGGGAAAGGATACATGTGGATTTTTAGTATCTGTTATTGTATAAACTATTTATCGTTTTATTTTAATTTTTAAAATTATTTGTTCCCTTTTGAGATTTATCAAACGTTTTACCTAAAAACTTTCTATATAATCATACTTTGTTTACTTTTACGATTTTCCGAAAATTAACTTTTACTTCTATTTTCAAAACTATTGTTATTAATGTGTATTTTAGATCTAAATTCTCTGTTTTTATAAAAGAAAATTGAGTTTTTGAGTTTCAAATCTATATGTTTGAGTTGACTTTTATATTATGTTTCACTTCCCATTTGCTTTTCACTTTTCTCTTTCTAAATTTTCGCATTTTGAGGTGTGCGACCACCCAGGGGCGGTTCGGGATGATTCTAAAGGATGATTCATGTCAGCCGACCTCAAATCATTTTGGCATTAAGGAGCTGATGTTGTTGTTGTTGTTGTTGTTAACCTACTTGAAAACTTAGAGGGACATTGCTCTCTAGAGGCGCCTATTTTGGCTGTGTTAGAACATGATGTTCTGTCATATTCTTACTAGTTTCTCTATTATACAGTTACAATTTTTTGTACAAACTTGTCTTCATTGTACTCTAGATTCATTGCAGAGCTGTCGAAATGTTGATTGTGAAACTGCTACTAAATACTTGACCGAGATGATTCCACATCTTTTATCTTCAGAGGACATTGAAGGGGTTGAGGATATTATTTCTGTTATCTTTACATCAGCTCCTAAAAATCTGAAAAATCTTATCAATTGGGTTGCTGAAGTTCGAAAACCGGAGGATAGAAGCAAGTGTCTTAGTGAAGAGGAAAATGGAAGGCTGGTTATTAAGGTTTGTATAGATTTATATTTGATGCAAGACTTTCTAAACATCACAGTTGAAAGTTCATACTAAACGTCAGTTATTGACATTTGATTTTCAGGAAGAAGTTCTGAAGCAAGTACAAGAGACAGAACTCTATAAACATGTTATTAGATGGCTTTTAAGTGAATCATCTTGCATGTGTGATGCATCGTTTGCTTCTCACAGTTCCTTGCGTGAAATTGCTTCTGAAGTGTGCCATCAAGGTGCTCAGCTTTTGTGTGGCAATGTCGATTCCTGCAACGCAACCTGTTCTAAATCAAGTCAGTTGAAATCTCCAAAAGCTGACAATTTACAATCTATCTCCATAGCCTCTGGCAGTATAATTATGAAAGATCCTGAGCGTGGAGTAGAAATGTTGGTTCCTTGCTGTCAAAGGAAGTCGTCTGAAGATGGTTCAAATGCCTCTAATGGCAATCCATCAATGGATGATGTTCTGACAGTACTAATATTGGCCTTGCCTCCTAGCACATGGTCTCATCTTAAACATTTGAAGTTGCGCGAAGAATTTTGTGGTATCGTATCCACTGACAATCTTCCTGATTTGCTCCGGCAAGAGGTATGTACAGTCTACCAAGGCAGATGCTCTAATATTTTTCTTGCTAAATTCCAATTTGTTTTCAACTAATGAATGGAAGTTTCACTCGAAAGAGAGTTTTAATTTTGGTGAACTTGAGCCATGGCCAAGTAGTAAGATAGTACTAATGTCTAGTTTGCCATTTAAATCGTCAAATGATTAACCACCAATGTCCTGAATTTTTGTTACAAGTGTAAATGTGTAACAGTGCAGATTATAGAGAACATTGGTTTAGATTTAAAATGCTCAAATGAGTGTTTAGGGAATGATCGTATCAGTCATAACTCGTAAAACTGAAGTGTACTTTCCGTTTTGGAAGCTTATATGCTAAGAAATCCACCGTTTATGAAAGGATGTGTGTTTTTATCTGGGGGCCTGAACAGTTTGATGAGCTGCTGTTAGTGTCTACTTGGCGTCCATGACAGATTGGGATGGTTAGAAGTATGAAACTAAATGTCACTGCGAATTTCTATCTCCATCAGCCGTCTTAAAAGTCTCATCTTCTTTTGTGGAAAAATATCGTAGTCACTATTGAATGTAATTTGGAGTACTTTTCATGAATTAGACATCTTCTTGGTGTTATTTACTCGGTTTCTCATTGCTATCCAATTATGTGTTCGACTTGCTGCAGGTATTGCATCTACGACGACAGCTACATTTCCTAACGGCAGATCTCCACCCCACAAACTCCTCCAGCATTATATGAGTGAGATTATTCAAAACAGTTTCAATCATAGTACCTGAGATTTGACAGATTTTTGCCCATGATGCTATTGGTTTTTACAAAAATCACGATAGAGTCGTGGGAATGAGATCCGGGAATGTTTCAAGTCCTAAAGAATAAAGATATCATGACAATTTCTGTATGAGAAACACATTGGTGTGTAAATGTTTAATAACGTCTCCTTGAAAAGATGCAATTTTGAAGGAAAACATAATCTAATAAGATGACATTACGAAGAGTCGAAGACGTGCAGAAATACAGTCCAAGCAGAGAAGTTGTGATTAAATGTATGCCCACACGATTCTCTAATTTTGGATTGTATGAATGCAAACCAAATTGATTGTGCTTGACATTGTAAAATAGACCTTGAATTCTAGATGCATTTATTGTTTGTATTAAGGCGAAACCAACGTCGAATTACGATCTTAGTAGCTTCAATGGAGTCTGAAGTCGCTCTCAGTTAGATTTGGATGGGGGCAAATACAATGAGTATGTATTTCCAATTGTTGTGAAGGATTCATGTTATTTTTTATTTACCGGATATTAGGTAATACGTAGTATCAGTCAAACTTGTTATGTTTATATATACGTGTGTTATACACTTATATGGTCTTACGTAAATATATCGTAAACAAGTTCTTTTATAAACTACTTTTGTATGGATAAAGATCAATGATTTCCTTGTGATAAACTCCATTCTCCATAATATTTGTATAAATCTGTTAAATTAAAATGTTTAAAAAAAGATACATGTACGCAATACTAAATGTTTATAATTGTTACTAAAATATTTCACAATTTGTTACCGAGTATATATTTAAATTTAATATTGTATTAAAAATGGATTGTAGATAAGGTCGATGTCATTACTCGACCCATAAGTCGGGACAAGAGTTGCCAACAAGTAAGGACAAACATCAACAAAGTGATTGAGTTTAAACAATACTCCTATTTTATCTAGGATTAAGTTTTCCTTGGAATATCCGTTATAAGCTTCTGATAGGTTAAGTACTAATATCTATGTGGGTAAATAAACAAAATAGATTGGTACTGCTTAGACACTCTGCTTTTGGTCTTATCTACCCATATAGATAATACTTATAACCCGTCACAAGATTGTGACGAATATGCCTGTCAGGTATAAGAATTTGGGTTTAAGTAGTGAACAATTAATACAAGCACATATAGGAGAGATACAATCAAGTCAGCCCACATCCATCCATATATACTTGCACACAACTTGAGTTGTTACAATATACACCAAAGTTGAAACAATAAACACAAACACAAAGACAGCATGAATTGTCATCCATTATTAAGAGGATGCAACAATAATAACAAGATTAGTACTAATGCTACTACGACAAGTACAAGGTATAATCATGGTTTCTCAGAATCTCAGATCCAATCATTATCTGCCATGTGTGAAGCTTTCATCCCTTCAATCCCACCTTCCTCTTTTAATTACCCACTTAATCCTTCCTTAACTTCCTTTTATGCTTCTTCTGCATCTCAACCTCCTATTCCTCATGAGGTA
>JAGPOY010006565.1:0-11221 GCA_018983105.1 Silene uniflora | reverse complement strand
GGTTCCAAATCCTCTACATTCGCAGATGATTTATCGATTATTAGTCTAGAGGTGGCAATTATTGACAAGACCCGAAAACCCGACACGAATTTAACGGGTTAGAGTTAAGACGTTGTGACCCATTTAAGTAATTAGGTTGACACGGACACGACACGAAACTTAAACGGGTCGGGTAAGGGTTGACGTCTTTTGATCGACATGAACCCGAACACGAATAACTCATTTATTTATTTAAAAGTTTCATACGAAGTAGTATCTTTGGTTTGAATCAATAACCCAACCAAACAATTTTAAAATAAGCATTTTATCATTCATCACTTTTGGATAACAGGGTTATAAAGTTTAGTTTATTTTATTCGTTTATTCGTTTATTGGGTTAAACAGGTATAAGCGGGTCATGGAAAAATTAAATGGGTTGGGTTAGGGTTGAGACAAATGACCCGTTTATTTAATTGGGTCGGGCTAGGGTTGGGGTAGTTGTGACCCGTTTATAGTTGCAACGGACACGAACACAACACAACCCGATTTGTTTGCCCGGTCTCATTAATACTCGTCTTAAATGATAATTATCAGATCAAGCATTTGTGTTGTCTATCGCTTTTCCGTAAACTTTAGTCATTGAGCAATGACAATTGACAAATAACGGATATGAGTTCATACAGGATGTCGAGCATACCTACTTTGCGTAGTTTTTTCCATGCTGTTGCACAAAATGAAGTACGTAATCACATGCCAACATGCGACGCATAACCAAAGTAAAATGTCGATGTAGCTAGTATAGCACTATAGCTATAACGAATCGGAATTCACATAACACCACTTCTGAAGAGACAAGATTATTTCATGTATACCGTATACGGCAAGTAGAAATTAAGTGTATCTTGAAGCTCAAAAAGATGAAAGTGAACAAGAATTGAGGGATAATTTGAGTATGGTAGACTTAAAAAAAGTCAACCTATTCTTAGTTAGTCCATACAAGAGCAACAGCACCAAATCTTTGAGCTTCCGTCAACTTTTGATTATTTCTCACTAAAATAGAGAAGTGTAATGGGGTTAAGTCCGTCCACGGCTTTTGATTCAATGAGAAGAATTTTCATATGAGTATCTACTACTCTACTACTAATAAGTCTTTTTTCAGACGGTACTCGGTAGTATCCGTTTTAAGATGAAAATGGGCCAAATGTGCTCTCACTTACATATATAGGACAAACATTTTGTTAAAACCCTAGACATTCTCTTAGTTATCATACTTGACCCGTTTTAAGTTTAATAAATATCTTGTTGTCTTGAACAAAAATTGGTGGTTATATCTAAAGAGAGGGAAATTAGAGGGACATTTTGAATAACCTATAATGAAAATTACGTTGGAAACCATACTACGGAGTACTCAAAATATAGCATCGAACAATAACTAGGAAATATACAGTGAACAAGAAAAACTGGATTTCAACATCTTAATTAGATTTCTGATTCTTACATCGGCTTTACCTGAAAAATGAAAATATATGTTTCCTGTATCGGAAAACCTGGTGAAATGAAGAAAGTTGAGAAAATGGTGTATATTTAAAGTGGGATCAGCTATCAGTAATTCAGCCTAAACTTGAATCAAATATTGAACAAACCAAATTTCCATGTGCAAAACCTTGAAAATCAAGTAACTATCAAAATATAAAATTTACAGAAAACAATTCCATTCAACTGTTAATTAATGCAAAGTACATTTATACCTCATTCTCAAGCAATGAACTTGTGTTATAAATATCCTATCGTGATTAATAATCACTAATCAAACCCAAAGATGGCTAAAACATACCTGATCCAAACCTCGCTCGTTCTAATCATCGCACTTATCGTCCTGAACCAACCCGAATCCACAGAAGCAAAGCTAAACAAGACTGAGCTCATAAAACAGTTCCTTGATGGGCACAATGCAGCAAGACAACAAGTGGGGGTTCCTCCTCTGAAGTGGCTAGATTTGCTGGCTAAATATTCAAGGATTTATTCGACAAAAGAAAGAAGAAAAGACTGTCAACTGATTCACTCTCCCAGTACTGTATTTGGGGAGAACTTGTTCTGGGGACAAGGAAAGAACTGGTACCCGAAAGATGCAGTTGCCGGGTGGGTTGCAGAGAAGCAGTGGTATAACTATGAGAACAACTCGTGTGTCGGGGATGAAGAATGTGGTCACTACACCCAAGTCGTTTGGCGTGACACAAAACTAGTGGGTTGTGCTATGATTAAGTGTGATACAGGTGATATTTTCATTACCTGTGAGTACTACCCTCCGGGTAATTATGACGGGGAAAAGCCATACTAGACTCGCTCAGAACCCTAATGTTTTTCTTAACACTGTTTCAACTTATTATGTTTTCTATTTGTTCCTCTATCATACTTATGGAATTAGTGCCAAAGAGCCTAAATATTAAGGTTGAGTTACTCATCTACTGTTCCTTTACAATTGAGTTGTGTTACTCCGACTCTTTGTATTACCTCGTGACCCGGTGTTGCAAGTACAACATTCTCATAAAATAGAGGAGTCCCAAACTTGGACATTCACCGTAGCTTGTCACATACTTCTAACCGAGTCAAAGGAATATAGCAACTGAAACTTTTATAACATATGATGAACCTTAGTCAATTTAGTTCTTGCATTGAAAAAGTGATGAAACAGTGCAGCCAGCAATAATATGCAGCAATAATAACATAAAAGCAGCAGCCATAGACGACTGGTAGGAACAGGTTCGTTCCATCAAAATAATCAAATGAGTACTAACTTAGATCTAATTCACCGGTAAAGAAAGGAAGTGAGGAACAAACACTTAAGCAGCTAATCAAAAGCTAGAATGCCACGAATCTGGAAACATGAAACTACACTGCGAAAGCATCACCCATTTAAAATCACACATCAATAACCGAGAAGTTGATGTGTTTCGTATGTTTGTAGTTCTTATTTTGGTGGTAGATCATAGAACATATCAATAATAAAAATAGGCACTTCCATACCAAAGGTAAGAGACATTTCGTACTTACAAAAATCAGCAAGCAAAATGACAATCGATCAAGGAGCAGAGGTCCAAGTTGCTTATATTGCACCAACAGAGCAAGGAGATGTTTGTTCAACGGCCTGCATTCACAATAGCAACCATAAAACTAACAATGTATAGATATAATCAGCTGCAGAAAAATTACAATGCAGCCATGCTCTCTCCACATACCAACCACCGAAGCATCTCATTGCAAACTGCCTTGCCATCTTACAAACCAAGAGTGACAGTAACCCTTTCAAGTTAAGCCAAAAAATGACTACTTCCATCATTACGCTGTCTTTCTTTGACCATCAAGGGACATAAGCCAAAAAATGGCTAGGGTAAGATGGTCATATGATAATGCTAAACACACTCAATATATTAATGAAAACTACCCAAAAGAACCTGACTCAAGCAACCTCATCCATACTCGAAATGACGAGATTAAAACTCACAAATCCATAATGACATGATCAGAAAAATGATACCAGGCAGTGGAGCAAGCAATCAAGAGAGACATAACTCATAAGTTACCATGACAAAGAGTATACCTTCAGCAACATCAAAACGATTGCTAGAGATATGTTCTGTGATCTGTTTCACACTTAAGACGATCTTAAGAAAGACCTGCCAGATACAAGTTGGTTAGGCCAAGTGACTCCCTGGCTATCCTACCCAACCAACCAACAACAGTTCTAACAATCAGAAGCCCTATCGAGCAACACATAATCACTTCAAATAAGGTCGAATACCGACATAACTAACCACAAACATACTGCGTCTCACTTTATAAATGGATAAAATGTAATCAAATAAAAATAACTCAAATCTTAAATTTCATAAACTAGACCTGATTATAGGAATCAACCAGAGTAAGTCAACCATAAGATAAGACCTTCTTAATATCTATGGCTGAAGCATCAACACTAACTCCTAAAAAATCATAGTATACTGTCTCCTTCACCATCTTCTACAAAAATCCGACAAATTATGGTTTTTTAAAAATCTGTTTATATCTAATTTCCGATACACTATAACAGCAACAAAAGGGATAACATGCAACACAAAATGAGACCAGAATAGATAGAACTTGCCAGGCCGTTGAGAAAACGGAAAAATCGACCGAAATGCGATTGAATCACTAGCACCAACACTAACCTTTTAACTTAGTTTAAAAATGCGCAAGGCACGCCGAGGCCCTAAGGGGCCAAGGCAACGTGGCGCAAAGCGAAGGCGAAGGTGCGCGCCTTTTGGACATGAGGAGCCCTATTTTTTAGAACAAATTTGTAATTTCCAAATAAAATTTTGGGCAACAATAGCCTTTCTAGGAATTTTCAAGTTGGCTAACATGTCAAGGAATAAGGAATAATGGGGTAAAGAAATGGTGAGCCTTGTCTAAAAGATATGGAAAGTGCGTACTAGTTAGCCTTGTTAGGGGAGCCTTGTCTAAAAGGCGCACCTAAAATGCAGCGGAGGCGTTTTGGCTAAGCCTTCTAAGCCTTGATAACGAAATACATTTTCTTACCGTCCAAACCCTTATACTGCCTAGCTATAGCAATTGTCTCTTCGTCCAAAATCTCACTCTTTGCTATACTTCTTCAACACCATCTCTTATAAAAAGCAAAAGCAAATTAAGATTACAATAAAAAGAAACTGAAATGAGAAAGAGGAAGGAATAAAAAAAATTTGCAAAATGATAGATTTATGACATTTAAAAACAGTTGGTGAGATACTTCCTTAGACGAAGCGACTATAAGAAAATAGAGAAAATCAACATAAAATTTCACTAATGATTTGTTTTGCCGGAAGGAAAAATTAGGCCTTAGGAGAATTATGTACTCGTACCAAAGGGACAGCGAACAAAAAAGAAAATCATATCATCGATAGTTCGGTACAACGAGGGAAAGGTTTGTTGTACTGTACACAGTAACCATCAAGCTGATTCCTATCACCAGTCCCTAAATCATCCGCAATATCATCAGTCAGATGTCATTTGTCTGGTCAACATCGAAAACCCGAAAAGATCTATAGTTGTCCTCTCTTATATCAGGGAAGACCTCCAACACCTCCAACCTGGAACTAATTTCTCTAGACAACATATTTCTCTATGTTTTTTTTCCAATTCTTGAGTTAGGAACTGCCCTCAATTTTTCAATCTCAGAATATTCTTTATTCCTTCTTGATTTCGTTACCTTACCAGGCGTATAATGCCCTCGGTAGTTGGGGCTTATCTACACAGCATACAAGAGATATACCACGCTGTTTCTAGATAATGCCTCATCGAGCCTTAGGGAATATGCGTCGAAGACGCACATTAGCAAGTGCTACTACTTGCTACTGCATCTACATATCATAGATTCCAACCACAAGATCCACATTAATTGCAGAGGATGAAATGTTACTTACATACCTATCCTGAAACCAAAGATCACGCGTGATGGTTCAGCTCCAAAATCGGACAACATTATCTCTGCAGCCTCACACACCAACAACTCATCAACAAAACCTCCATTTCTACTCCCAAGGTGCCATGACTAGTCAATCACAGCCAGCTAAAATATCTTTTCGTACGACAATGGATATCGGGATGGCAGACAGAAAGCTTGCTAAATAGTCGTTCCAATAACATTGAAGTTAGTGGACCTAAAATCATCACTACAACATCAAGTATTGAACCAAAACCAGTTGATTAAATCTGACAAGCGGAAACTTCTGTAAAGTCAGTTCGAAATGCAACCCAGTACAGGTCCCTTCAGAAAATTCAGACTCAACTAAGCAAAATTCAATAGAAAATTACACGATCTACATAAAGTCACCTAAAAAAGAAAGCTACAAGAGTAACCTTCAAGAGGAACTTGTTGAGAGCAAGAATATTTGAAATAATACGAAATAAAATTAATCGATCCATAAACATACAAAACATTACAATCTCATGCATTACAGTGACAGTTATAATCATAAACAACAAAAAAGAGAAGATAATTCACCTTCAAAGATTAATTTTCCTTATTTTTTTAATCAAAATCCTACATCCTCAAATTGGACCAAATTTTGGACTTGTATCAGGAAATTCACATCCGTAAACTCCAAGTAACTACTCAATTGAAGAAAACAAAAAAACCTGATCATATCCTGAACACAAATCATGAAAGGAAATTATCCTAGATTCCTAGTATCCTACGGCAACTGCATTCTAAACAATCATAATAGAGTCAATCATCATCAGCATCATCATAATTGATCAAGCAAGGCACAAATTTGTAAGAAAAAAGAACCTCGCCGGGAGACGAAATGCATTGATGTTCCAGAGTTTAGCGGAGTCAGCTCGGGAGTACCCGTTGTTACTTAACTTGCTCAACTCTGATTCCTTGAGTATGATTATGTTCATCGGAATAATTATAGGGGATTTAGTGTGCAATTCAGTGAGCAATTTAGTGAGTTAATATACTCAGGCACAAGAACAGAAGGAGATTAGCAGCAAAAGTAAAAAGTGGCACGCAAGATACTGAAGCACTATTAGGAAGTTTGTGCCTTTTATAGAAGTGTAGATACTCCACATTTAAGTTCAAACAAACTTTCTGCACCAATGAAGTAACTCACATGTATAGAACCACCGGACAAAAAAATATATTCATATTCATCAATTGCGTTAAGTAAAAAAAACATTTCCACTCATCATCTACGAAAAACATTCCGCTTCCTATACATCACAAAAATTTACCTAAATCAATAAATGATTCCTCACGCCAAGTACCACATCGATATTTGAATGTATTATTCAGAGCCAGTAAAAACATGTAGGCCGAGCAAGGCTTTGTAATGGCCCTTTTCAATTTCCTCCTCCTTTACTTTATGTAGCAAAAGCGTCTCGATGATAAAATCTTCCCAATCGATAATATCATGTGGCTCCTCTCTCTTCGTATGTCTACTTTTTCTCTTCTTATGATGAATAACATTTTCGGATAAACACACATCATTACTGCTTTCGATTCCACTACACAAAACTTCCTCAGTTGAAGGAAAACGAATGTTATTAATGCGCACCTTAGCTGCTCCAATCTTTTTTCTTCTCCTCTTAACTGCCAGGCAACCGCGAATATAAGATGGTGGAAGTGCATCCAATCCAACATCTTTCTCCTCTAACTGCTTCAAGAAGAGCTTTTCACACAACTCTGATTCCCCACTCCACCAATCATCATGAAGATCGAGGTCATCAAGTCCATCTTCATTATTATCGACTTGATCCCTGTTAGTAATTCTATTACTAGCAAAGTCGGCCTTGAACTTCGAATAGAGTTTTGCTAAATTTTCATATGACGCCTTGAGATCCTTCAAGTCGCCATTACCAGAACAGCAACCACTATCTTTGCCTTGAGTCTCACCATCAGGCTGTAAACCATTTTCAACACCATTACCACCAACATCGCTCTTGTATCCTGTATCCCCACCAAAAAAATCCCTAAGATCATTATTGGAATCAAATCCACCAAGTCCATTGCCAGGCCTTCTTTTAATACCATCTTCCCTAAGCGCATCATCAAAATCTCCCAAACCATTCCCACGACCTCTCTTCTTCAAACTCCCCACATTCTCCATGGATTTCATCTCGATATACTTTATTACACATGGCGCATGCCTCGTAATATTCTTAACATTAATATCATTTCCCCAAGGCAATCCTTTTGCCACCTCCACAAGTGCTTCCCGTAGCTCCTTGTACCTCAACTTACATGTCGCTATACCCACATTAACTTCTTTAGCCACCTCCTCAATCCTCAGCTTAAATCCATTCAACTCAGCAACAAAAAATAATACTGCCACTGCAACTGGCCCTGGGCGCCTCCCGGTAGTCAACCACCACTTTATACAGCATTGAACCACAAAATTCCCCTGCTTGACCATAACCTCAACCTTCTGCTTATCAACCTCTTTAAACCCAGAAAACATACGAATCGTCTTCTCCAACAACCCAACAACATCAAATTCAGGTAACTCTAACCCTAAATAATCGACCACCCTTCCTACCATCCTCCCCATATCATACAAGTCACACCCCACAACATCACATACCTCATCAATAGTCAAAACCTTATTTTTCTGTCTCATAATAATATAACAACAGGCACCAACCAAGACACTAAACCAATTGCCTAAACCATACTCGCCATCGGTCACCTTGTTGACCATGTCTTTAACCTCTCGATCTGATAAACCTAGTCGGTTCGTAATGTCCTCAATGATATTTTTGGAGTGGTACAATTTACGGTCTTGGTAAGAGTAATCAGGGGTAACAAAATTGCCTCCGCCCTCGCCAAATTGGGTTTGGAAGTTGGTGAAGTCTTGAACAACACCACAGGAGGAACAAACAGTGTCTCCAGTAACATCATTGGTTACCAAAGTCTTATTCTTGCACCTCTTGCAAGCTGCCATTACTGAGGGACAAAACAGTGTTTCAGATTTCAGGCAACAATTTCATCATACAAACTAAAACTACCCATTAACTTCAATATTCGAAAATTCATCATATCAGATGGAAAAACAAGCATAAAAACCCTAATTTAGTATCAGAATTAAACAACAAAAACACAAATTAACCATCACAAATTATCCAAAATATAGTAGTAACTTACGATTTATGAAGGGCGAATTGTCGAAGATGAATCAAAAATAGCAATCAAAAATAGCAATCACGAACTTACAATTACGATTAAGCTGCAGTCCGCAGAGTTAATGATTCATATTCGCCATTAGGGCTTGAATTAGGGAATTATTTTCGGTTTTCATGGTCAATGTAGCTTTTAGTAGGCCTTTCCGATGGGTCAGTCACTCATTCGGGTTGATTGGGTTGAGTTCGGTCAGTTTGAGTATTTTTCCGTTATTAAAGATTAAAGAATAATGGCTCGCAAAACGATGATTTTGTGAGCGAAGTCAATTCATATTTCGTGTCGTATTGGGTCCTCTAAACGGCTTGAATTCAAAGGATTGGGGTCAATTTTGTTGGGTTTTGTTTATAGCAAACAGGTAGAATGCAAATTTTGTAGTTTTGGAAAAATGTGCCTAACTGAAATTTTGGGATTGCCCTTTTTTGATACGCACAAAATAATGATAAGAAAGGTATAAATAATTTTGGCATCAACGCTTTCGTAAAGTGTGGATATGAAGTGTTGGGGCATACATCACGCCAGGTCATAATAAATACCCTAAAGGCCAACTAACTAGGTGGCTAGTGGCCGGATTAGAGGTCGAACGACAAGGACAGGAAATGTAAATGATTGCTAAATTTGCTTTGTCTTAGTCTATCCAAGTCAGAGTTGGTTTGGATTGAGTTCAACTAAAGCCAATGAGTACGTACTAACGTAAGATTAAATAAAATAAACTAACAAGAATAAACCAAAGGATATAAGAAACAAATAAGATGATATCAAATAAGCGGGACTAGGGTCACCGCTTCATTTGAATGAGAAGAATTGAAATGAACCGTAGGGTTGATATGAAGTTTTACTAGGGCTAAGGTCATGTCATCTCGGTTTAATGAACTCTAGGTCCCATTAGCTTGCTCTCGCAACTTACGAGTCTTTTCTACCAAGTTTATGTTATTTTATTGATTCCACCTAGTCTCTCAATCTAAAGGTCAAAATTTGGGAATATGTAGCAAAATATTAACTACCCAAAACACTAACACCGATGGCCACCTGCATAGGCTACTGACAATCCTCGCCGGCTAACCAAACCAACACCACTACCGCCGAACAATCCCTCCCACAACCTACCCCTCCCACGGCTCCAACGCCCACTCTCACATCATCGGCCGACCACCGTCAAACCACATCGGCGACGCGTGGCCATAAACCACCACCAACAACAACCATACTACACTTATTAACCCTTAATTCTTAACTTAGACATAAACTCTAATTTAAAAGAAACAAAATTATGAGTAAGAAAGAGTCAATTTAATTACTAATATAGGATTAACGAATTAAGTACTTGCTCATCACTCGAATAATCATTCATAATTGATAAATTTTAAGAAGGTTGAAGAAGGTTAAGAACTTAAGATTTCAACAATCAATCAATACATATATATAAAGTAGAAACTTTTCGAGCGATATGATTGGCTAGAGGTTTTAATAATTAAAGGAAATTTTAATAAAATTATCCTAATAGGAGTAGATTTCGAAACAGATTTAATAATTAAAGCAAATTTTAATAAATTTATCCTAATAAGAGTAGATTTCGAAACAAATTTAATAAAATTAGATTTAATTTCTTACTCCCTCCATTTTCCTATTTTCATCCCATTTCATTAAAATATATCTCACATATAATAGAGAAATGGGGGTGAAAATATAAAAATGGAGGCAGTATTATTTTTAAAAAAATATTTTCATAAAATTATCCAAATATAAGTAGATTAAAATTATCACATAGAGCAGAAATATTTCAAGCGATATGATTGACTACATTTTTTACTAACTAAAGCGAATTTTAAATAAAATTATCCTAACAAGAGTAAATTTCGAAACAAATTTAATAATTAAAGCAAATTTTAATAAAATTTCCTAACTAGAGTAGAATTCGAAACAAATTTAATAAAATTATCCTACTAAAATTAGATTTAATTTCTTATTATTTTTAAAAAATATATTTTCATAAAATTATCCAAATATAAACAGATGAAAATTATCACATTGATAATAATAGACATTCATAATAGTTCAAGTTGTCATTTTTATTTTTCCCCCACTTATGTTCTCATACATTTGTAGTTTGTATTTTTGCGTCAAAATTCAAGAAGCTGGCAGATAAATAATGAATTTATTTGATTAAAATGTTATGTAAAGTTGGTGTACTACTGTAACCTTATTACGTAACTACACAAAGTATAAACAACGGTTCCATCAAAATATAATCACTAAATAATCATAGGAGTGTGTACATAAATCATAAATGCCTCCCTATACATTCAAACGATCAATGCATATAAAACAATTCAACGATCAATATATATTACTATTTTTGTTTTATTAATTACTCTCTATAAGAATATGGAGATCATTCGGTGGAGGAACTAAACCGAGAATAATTGAAGTAGAATTAGGCGGTTTGGACTACTCAAAGCTTTTGTGTAACAACAGAGCAACTCATAGTGTTATTTTATATGATGAATTGATGATTAGTTATAAACTCACACA
>JAGPOY010006564.1:0-10232 GCA_018983105.1 Silene uniflora | reverse complement strand
CACCCTAGTATTTCTCCTTATTTGATTACATCCTTATTTACTTGCTTATTTACTTTGTTTTAGACCATAGACTTTACCTCCAACACAAATTGTTACTTTAGACACTTGCTTTGCGTAACCCAAGACAAATAGATCGCTATTGCTAGCTACCCGTCTCGTGGATCGACCTCGACTTACTTGCTATCTACTTAGTTAGTTTGTTGGAGAATATAAATGTGTTTGATTAGGTGTGACGACTTAGACCTCATCAAATATTCTCGTAAAAATATAGAATAGATGTAATCTAATAATAATATTAATATTAATAATAGTAATGTTTAGTTTAGTCTTGAGACGGGTTTTAATTAAGAAACCGTCTTTGTTAATTCTTCCAACCAAGTCTTTGACTTGGGTCCCTCTTGTTTCTACACCACCCATTTTTCCCACCAACCCTCCTCCTACCTTTCTTATTTTGGTTTTGCTGAGAAAACCATCCACACACACTCCATTGTTATACCAATTTCTCTCAAACCCTAAATCTCCTCTAGTCCCTCCATTTCTTAACCAATCTTTGAGTTTTTCGCGCCAAATTCATCTCTTTTCCGCCCTCTATCTTTCTAAGTAAGAAAGATATCATCTTCTTCCTTATTTCAAAATTGTTGTCTTAAAAGATGAGAATTTTGTCTTAACAAATTGTCTTGATTGTGTTTAGGAGAATTATTAGAAGACCCGGATCTTGATTCCTACGAAATTGACGAAGATTTGTAGAGGAGAAGAAGATTCAAGGTAACTTTGATAGGTTTCTCGACATCTTTGTCAAATCTCATGCCTTTATGTGTAGAATCATCTTATTAGTGAAAAAGATGAGTTCTTGTTGATATGTTCTTGTTTTGATCCATGTTTGAATGTGTTTCTCATTCATATTAGTGTTATCACATGATAGAATCATGCTAGGACATGTTAATAATTGATTGGAAGCGATTTGCATTGGTTTCATTGTGTTTGAAGAAACGAAAATGGCATTTCTCGCATCAGAGGTGTCCTAGCCGGTGGGCCGGCCGCCGGTGCCCGACCCGGCTGGGAACCCCCTGTAAATTACCTTTGAAAAATTGGGATTTTCGTGAAGGAGAAGTCCCAGCCGGTGGGACGGCTGCAGGTGCCCACCCGGCTGGGAGTTCTCTGGAAGGTTTCGTGCAAAATTTCTGGTGAAGGAAGTCCCAGCCGGTGGGCCGGCCGCCGGTACCCACCCGGCCGGGAGTCTCCTGTAGACTTTTCCAAAGTTTTTCCAAGGTTTTCACATGTGTTGGGTCTCCCAGCCGGTGGGCCGGCTGCCGGTACCCACCCGGCCGGGAAGCCCCTGTATGTGTTTTGTGGATTTTCTTGGTTGGCTAGGATCCCCAGCCGGTGGGCCGACTGCCGGGTCCTAGGCCGGCTGGGAACCCCCTGATGTATTTTCTCCTTCTTGTTACTTCTATTCATGACCTCTTTTGCAAATATCTTTCACATGTTGAGTAAGCAACAAATATATGAATTGTTTACGTTGTGACTATGCATATATCATTGTTCTTATGTATGACTCATGCGTGATGTATACTTGTTGTGACGACTTGACATTCCTTATTTCCTTTATCGGACCGTTGGTTACTAGTATGTGCCATGTTGCCGTATTTGGATGCCCTTCCGCCTCCTATCGGACCGTTGGTTACTGGTATGTGCCATGTTGCCGGTTACAGGTTACTCGGCCGTTGGTTACTAGTATGTGCCATGTATCGAGTCTTGGATACGATTAGTTATCGTATGTCGAATCGGGTAATGTTACCTCCCGAGAATCTGGCCAGGTTTAGATTAGGACCGTATTATGATCGTCGTCCTACCAAGAGGTTGGTGTCTAGGATGTTGTCTTGTTTAGTCTATACTTGTCTTTATCATGTACTTGTCCTACGAGCCAAGGTGAGAATGAGTTGTTGTATCCCCCTTACCTTATGTACGCATATTGTGATTTCTTATCATGTTGGATCTTCGTATGCTAACCATTACCTCATGTCATCTCATTTTTATGCTTTAATCGTGCTTGATTATTATGCTTCCTTTCAAGTTCTTGTTTATGTGTCTTTCGACAAAATGTGGCTGGGAGAACCTTGAGTTACTCCCCACTGACTGTGGCGTTCATGTTTACATGAATGACAGGTGATTAGTGAGGCATTGATGGGGTGAAAACATGTGTGAGCTAGCGAGCACTTTGACCTCGACTTTTTATCATTCGCTTAGACTTACCTTTTGTACCTATATTCGTGGGATATCTTTTCCCCCACTTGACCTTTATTATTGTATGACTCTTTTCTTTCCGCATGTTAGACAGTAGACCCGCACTTGGATTTATTTATGAAAAGTTTTTAAAAATCTACGACTCTTATACTTCTTTTGCTTATTTATTTTCCGCGTTAGACCGTGGGGTTTACAAAAGGAACGGGAAAGTATCACCCCGGGTCGAAACAAGGAAGAAAGGAGAAGAAATGATGAAGAAGTGCGCCTTACTGGTAGGCCGGCAACCGGCCAACCGGCAAGGACGTGTCTAATGCCTTAGAAGAATTCTTTGGGTCGAAGTTTTGATCAAAAGAAGGGAAGTCTCGCTACCGGTGGGAGCACCGGTAGCCGGGAGACCGGTAAAGCCAGTGCTAAGTTTTGGAAAATAGCAAAGAAGAAGTATAAAGAGGTCTTTACCGGCAGACAACCGGTTGTCGGGAGACCGGTAAAGAGCACCTGATGAGTTCAACTTCGAAGATTTCGCCAAAAGTGTAATGAGCTCGCTACCGGTGGGAGCACCGGTAGCCGGTCGACCGGCAAATAGCTTCCCCAGCCGCATTTTCCTCACTAACCCTCTTGTAACCTAATTTAAAGGGTAGAATATAAATACCTCCCTCTTATTCATTTGTGGACACATTACCCTAGATCTAAGAACTCTCTAAATTTATGCAAGTTTATTTTCAAGCAAGTATTAATCTTTCCTTAATTAAACCTTAATCTTTCAATAATTAAGCCTAGTTTTGGTGAATATCAATTGTTTACATTTGGTATTGGGTTGTATTTTGAAGAATTGGTGAAGACTAATCTTCCTTTTATTAATCCAAGGCTCAATTTGCTATTGTTGGTATAAAGTTCTCTCCTTTTTAGTTTAAATTTCAATTATTTACATTCACTTTGTTAGTTTATCTTTGTTTCATCTAGTAATCATGTTTAGTACTTGTTTGATTGTTCTTTCAATTGCTTACATTATTTGCTCTACCATGTGTGAGTAGTGACCCCTAGGGTTTAGGGGAATCTTGGGTGAGGTTAGATGGAGATTAGGGAGTAATTAATTCATGATTTGGGTATTTTGCTTGACCTTCACATTCATGCTCATAAGGTGTTTGATGCTTTGTGTGAACCAAAGTTCATACCTTTTATTGAATTTGCTTAACATCTCTTTACACGAAAGTGAACAAAGAATATTTAATAATGTGATTGCGATTAGCTGTGACCAATGCGAAAGCTTGGTGATTAACTTAGGCTAACTAAGATATTAGTGCCTTTTCGGTCATTGCATTGCCCATTACATGCTCCTCCCCTATTCGAACCTCCCTCGCCTAAGCGAACCCGACTACCCTAGCTTTTAATTGATTATCTACATCTCGATTTATTTCATTTCGCTTTACTCTATTTCTAGTAATCAATTCAACAACCCCTTATTGTTAGACTAGACTATTACTCGCAACAAACTAGATAGAAATCTATATCATCCTTGTGGCTCGACCCCGATTTATACTACTAAAATTGTGTTAATCTATAAATGTTTTGATGGGGAAAATGACGACAATTCCGCCCATCAGGCGCTATCAGATTTCATAGTAGACGAGTGAGATGTTTGGAGTTTCATCCTACACAGAACAATATTCTTTTATCAGGGGATAAGGTTCGGCTCATTTGCTTTTCATTTTAAGATTATTTGTTTGGTTAGCATGGTTGATATCCAAATATTCTGATTGCTAAGAGTTTTGAATGTTATACATTCCTCATTTATTTTCTCAGAATGGACAACTCGGAGTTTGGGATTTGTGTAAGGTGTCTGAGAAGACGGTTTATGAGCATATTCACACTTCCTTACTCAACACTATAAGGCATTTTTATTTTTTTCAGGTTCACCATATGGACTATTCTGAATTCATGTATATAATAGTAATTTTTTGTCAATCAGGTTTAGCGCCGTCAGTGATGGAGCTTTTTTGGTGCATCGTCCGATGATACTGTTAGTTATACTGACATAGAGACTGGTATATCTGAGTCACTGATGGACCCTGATGACGGGCAGGTTTGTAATATTTTTACCAGATGATGAGTTCTTCTCATGTGTTCTAGGTAGGGGGGTTTTAGTGTTATTGAAGCTTTAACACATACGCTATGTTGAAAATGATGTATTTAACCTTTAACACATACAAATTGCTTTTCAGATGCATGATTCAATGCGAGGCCAACAAATGGAAAATGTGGTTTTGGTGTTTCTTTGTGTAGGAAAATAAGGACTAACCTTGATGCGGAAGCGATCGGATCTTTGTGTTCGCTAACTGCCCACTACCATATATCGTACCTCCGGCGGCTACTAGAGTCCCGGAATATATCCACGCCCCAAATCCCAAGTCCCATATTGATGGTGGACTTAGCCTCTAGAGAATGTATGTTTGTGTGTATTGTGTGTGTCCATGAATTACATCTTTTTAAGCTTTTTCTCCTTCTTATAATCTCTCCACATAGGGAGTTACAAGGGAGATAAAAGGCTCACTTAATCACATACTAAATGTGATTAATTAGAGTAATTCAATATATTATTAATAGGCATTGAATAGTAACATCCACCTTAATGTGGCCGTTACTAACATAAAATTCAATACTCCCACTCGGCCACACAACCGAGTAAACAATGCTCCCACTTGGCCACTTAATCAAGGCATTATAGTACATTGGTACTCAACCAAGTAAACTGTATTCCTCAATCACAAAGATAAAGAAACGAATCAACTTGATCACACAATCAAGTTTATCACGACACAATACTCCGTAAACAATCTCGCATGCTTCATATGGGAAATGAGGTGTGCAACCAAAGTAACAAAGTAGTGTCATATTAAGCTACCATCAAAACTAACATAACACTTTCACATTATCAATGCCCCAAATCATTCAAAACATCACCGTTAGCATACATAGTCCCCATATGCTATCATAATAATATTAGTTATATACACAATATAACCCCTGGCCATGAAATTATGGTGAAGTTGAATTGATCATTCCTTAGACACTAATGAAAATCCATCTCAACTCGACTGTTTTCCTAACATGACTTGTTGAACCAACGACATTATGATTCTCCGAAATCACGTTAAAGTAGCAACATCAAATCTCAATTTCATCTCACAGCTCAAAGTCAAAGGGCATCGAACAAATTTGGACAACACAGTTCATAGGATCACACAGTGACAAAGTAGGGAATCATCTGTCACTCCTAACGGTCGACTTATTAACACACATAGTATGATATATGTGCCACAACATAGTTCCCACTACGATGGGCATATCACGCTTCTATGCCGTGCGAATCATAAGCCTAGATACTACTCAAGTATCTAACTCAAGCCACTAGATTGATATACACAATATCCAATCCGACACTTGTAATTCGGTTTAAAGCTCTAGTACGAAAATAGGGTGTCTTCTCATACTTCGACTACAAAAGTATCATCTTAGACTTACTAAGGCGACTATATAACGAGTCAATATCTTTTCCATACAACTCATGTACAAAGATAATCTCCAACACTCACTAAGTGTTAATGTGACTCAGTCTCATCTTGCCCACTACACAAGTGACAAGGCGATTATCTGTGTGACTAGGCAATCTAAAAGCTTGGTGATATCTTATGTGCCTCATTATGCAACAAATGCATATGAACATTTCTAAAAGATACAAAATCTTTGTTCTAAAAATGTTCATCATCAAAACATCCACAACTTAACAAGATTAAAACTTAAATTGACTCTTTCGCATAATTAGCTCAACACATGAACTAATTAAGAACACATCTTATAAAATAATGCGCCAACCATCTTGTTAGTTAATCTTACTTGATGACAACTCTTAGTCCTACACAAGAACTAATTTACTCTTGTCACAAAAAACAAAAGTGAAAAACACTTGATTACATATCCTTGTGTGTAGAGGATTAATTAGGTAACAAAAACTTATTAATCACAAAGTGACGTTCAACCATGTACTAAACAAGGTACACATCAAAATATCAACTACACTAGAACAAGAAACAATACTTAATCATTTCTTGCTTTTGAGCAAAGGTTTAGAAATGAACCTTTTCTTCTAAATGTCAATATGTCACGAATTAACAAAGAGAAACTTATTCTCCTATATAATTTCGACATAGTTTTTAAACTCCACCATTTCAACAAAATCATCACACAAATTATTTGTGGAATTTGAAATAAATATAAAGGATCATTCAGCACATGCATGAGCTTGAAATGCACAAAGATTTATCATCTTAATCCTTTAAGACAAACTCAAATGATCAATCTATGTGCATATAAGTTTTTCTCGAGTAACTTGATACGAAAAAATAGTCTTTGCATCCATTTGAAAACAAAATCCAAATAGATGACCAAAACTTAGAAGAAAAGCGGAACAAATCCGAAAATTTGAGAACATATCTCATAATAGTTTTAAAACTTATTGTCATAACCATTCATTGTCACAATGTCTATCTACTATCATAATAACAATCCATTTTATTACATGGCGAAAAATAAACTATCACTTACTAAAAGTGATAACTCTCACTTACTAAAAGTGGTACAAAAAACGAAAAGAAGAACAACTCCCATTATCCTCCGTCATGAGCAAAACACCTTAAGGATCGACCTTATGTTAATCCTTATAACTTGAGACACAAGTTAATATTTACTCATTAGTAGATTAACTCTCATCTTTACCTTGGATCATGGAACTACTCCCACTATCCAAAACATAAAGTGAAGTTAAACTATCTTTGGTGCCTCATGGGTTCACGAAAATTCTCCCACTCACTAAGAGATAGTTCTGTATTATAACGGATACAATACATAGGTCTACTAGTCTTCGCCAACACTTAGAAACACATCCAAGCGAATAAATATTGTGGGTCACTCTAACACAAAGTTTGACAAATGTTAAAGCATGTATGACCAATTAATTGTCCAAAACTTATTTGGAGCGAGCAAAATTTCCTTAAAACATATTTACGAAATCTTCCCTAATCCATAAGAAGGGAAATTGATCAGCGTTATATATCACTTAGTCATATCAAGTGATATACAATTCTTCAACTAAAACAACATCTTGTCATAGTGACTGGGAATTGTAAGATCAATGCACATATTTTTCCTCATTTATCTTTGAACATATCAAAGAGTTTTTGACAACCACCACATTTACTAAGAGTTCTAACTCTAAGTTTGAAGTCGGTTTCATTTTTATCATAAAATATTTGAACAAATCAAACACTTTATAAATGACAAAATAAAGGATAAACACACATAGCGTGAATCATCTTAAATTAAGAGGGAAAAATAATATACGGTCTCATGATGCTCCTTAACATTTAAATACCCATATATAAAATAAAAAATAGATTGAAATATAAAAGTCAGAGACAGTAAACATATATGAAAATGTAATCAAAGAAACGAACAAAGTAATGCGGTGAACATATATATTATGGCCAAACACATAGCCATAGAGCTATGAACCTGAGCTTAAATAAAAATCTGTAATTTCCAATAAACGAATTATTGAAAAATAACCATGCACTCCAAGTGCGTAAAGAATTCACAAGTCAAAGTAGCACAAAGCCTCTTTGAATTATCAATCGACAAACAATGGATTAAAACAACTACGAGTTATAAGAATTCCTGCTCCGTTTCTAAATCCACAAAGGACAAGAATTAGCAGTGGATGCAAGAAAAACAAGCATATAACTCGAATTGATGGAGAATGACGTCATCTGGCTCGAAACTAACATGAACCAAATTTATAGTATCTCCATACTATTGTCTTGTCGCCACAAAGTCAGACGTATTAAACAATACCACATATATGTTCTCAATAGTAAGAAAAACATAGACTATTAATAATCGCACCAGGAGGCATTAGCACCAAAAGGAACTCTTCTCCCGTATCGATAAGTTTTGAGACATTTACTAAGGATTGAATCTACTAACGACAAAAAGTTTTTCATTTTTCCTAATCCCAAAATCAGATGGCAAACAAATCACCATGGAAAAATAAACTCCTTTCGTCAGCCAATTCCGTCTTTAAAAATCATTTCACGTAAGATAAATAAAGACGGTGACAATCCTCCTTCGGGTCAAGACACACAATCTTGTACCCTCCGTCAAAACGAAATTGACGTACACATTAGTCTCACACGCTATGTAAGCTGTAAGACACGCCTCAAAATACTTAATAGGCCTACATACAAAATAACACAATTTTGCATGCACCAAGTTAAGCTTACTATATTTGAACAAATAATGGTAAAAACACAGATTTTTATAATCCTACACATAGTAAGATATGCAACCTCTGATAATTATTAATAAGATACTAAATTTTATCACTCTAATTATCAAAGTTCAAACCGCTTTACTATGGTGAACAAATCACCAAAAAACACTTGTTGTCATATACAAGTATATGGATTAAGGCACAATCCAAATTAAATTATTAAAATCCCTTCATTCATATTGTTCGATCGAAAATTTCGCTAAGCTCATAATCATCTCAAACGCCACAAACGAGAAATTTTCGTAATTTAATTTAATCTTTAAGTGAAACAAATTCATTAACCCTTAATAAACAGCTAAACAAATTAGCCATTCACCCTTAAAAACAGCTAAACAAATTAGCCATTCACCCTTATAAATACCGCTAAACAAATTAGAATGTACAATAATATCCCTTTGATATTAGACAAACACTATGCAAAACAAATTTGCACGTCGTTAAAATTAAAAAAACTTGATCATAACACATATGATAGTTTTAATGAGTTATTGATACATAACTAATATGTATTCAATTGTCTCTCATCTCTCATGTAAAAACTAATTTTATATGTTCCATTATTATATATAACTAGTCCCTTCATGGACGTCTGATATCATATTATATATCACTAAGATATAAAACATTTATGTAAGACAAATTTACATAAATTAATATATCACTAAGATATAATGTGGTCTCTTGTGTAAAACGAATTTACACTTAGAAGTATATCACTAAGATATAAATCTTTTCGTAAAACAGATTTACGATAACTATTATATCACTAAGATATAAGGCTTGTATGTAAGTTATAAAATCCCATGAACAACACATGTTAATAAGATATTTAGTTTTCTATGTAATACAAAATTACACAATTTCACAAGATAAAATATACGAAACGGATTCGTAAGTTTTAACTATATCTTGTAAAATACGATATACCACATAATTATGAGTAGCATATACAAATCGAACACGGAGTCGAAAACTAGTATTTCTCATACTCATGAATTTTGCTAGCCAAACTTCTCAAAGCAAATGTCACTAAGACATTTAAAATTTACATATGAGAAGAAATTTACGTAACTTATAAAATATCACTCAGATATCTATCATTTACACGTAAAACAAATTGATGGGACATTGATAGGCTATCGCACACCTATGCAAAAATACCCTAGGCACAACAAATTAATGTAGTATATAGGGGTCGAATCCACAAGGAAAAAGGCTATTATATGATGAATTGTTATGGTGATTTCCTATCAAGGTCGATTTAACGATTGTTTGATTGGTCGGTGTTGTAAGTGTAATTTAACAATATAATTAAAGAAGTCTAAGGGAATTATTCCACACATGCATTTTATATATAACAAACATATCAAAACTTAAGATTAGATAATAAGAAATACAATTGCTTAGGCTAGACACCCATCTCTCGATATTAGTGTCAATCACCATAGAATGGATCATAGAAGCTCTCGCACTAAGTCTCCACCCCACTAACATATGCAAAGTCTAATTCATCTCCATGTTTCACAACTTATAGAAATGAATTAACAAATATAATCAATGGTTATGGCCATTAAACAAAGATTATGCAATTAAAATGAGCATATAT
>JAGPOY010006563.1:0-10234 GCA_018983105.1 Silene uniflora | reverse complement strand
TTATGTTACGATTATAAGTTGTGTTGACTGATTCGGTGATTATGCATTATAAGTTGGCTTCCTGTTTATTTACATTAAGTATTGTTTCTAATCTGCATTGAGCATTGCATTTGCATTTGCATCGGAGTTGGAGGATGATGAGATGTGACAGGTACATTGATAAGGCCCATGCGGGTTCTGCAGGACCTGGCCTGGTGTCCTCAGCCTTTGAGCTGGTATATCGACGACGGTCGATTGTTGTGTCTACCGGGGATCGGTATGGCCGGGCGTAAGGGGATGAGATGTGATGAGATGGTGGTGGTGATGGAGGAGCATGCATAGCATACATACTTGTTGCATTGTATTACCCTACTCAACCTCGTGGTTGACCCCGTGTATTCGTGAACACCTGTGATGATCCAAATATTGGTGAGCAGACTTGACAGGTTTATGAGATAGGATGGGAGCTTGACCGGCGTGAGGCATTGGATCAGAAGACTTAGTAGTAGATCATTATTTAGCAGACCTTCACCTTTATTTATGTTGTTCCGCTATTAGTTCTTTGTAATTTGATGTAAAGCAAGTTTGTAATAATTAAGTTAATAATTATATAAAATGCCTTGTAGTTTGATTTGTTATTCACTACCTCGGGAAACCGAGATGGTAACAGTCCGGTTTATTGGGGAATGTCTTGCTAAAGACTCCTTAATAAATCGGGGTGTTACATTGTGTATATAACTTTAACGCTACTTTTAATAGGTTTTATTAGAAAAAACTAGTATGAGTTGTAACACCCCGATATACAAGAGTGCCTTACCAAGGACCACCCAAGCATATAAGGGCGTTACCATCTCGGATAACCGAGGTAGTGAACACCAAATAACAACAAATAATGAAATACTTTAATTAAACTGTTTAAAGTGATACAACGTTCAAAACAAACTCCAACCAAAAGAAAGATACAACGGTGATAAACTACAAAGACTACTGGTGATGACAACTCCCATCCAAGCCCGCAATCAAACATCAACAAAGCTCCAAACCTGCTTAGTCAACTGCTCACCATCCACGAATGGATCACCGCAGGTCAAAGACAACAACAACCGGGGTCAGTCAACTGAGTATAACAGTAAAGATAATCAATCACAAGCGGAAGCAAAAGTAACTCATAGCCAAACCATTACTCAACTCCAACACCTTTCCCTTTCCAAATAACCGACTACACAACAAGCTGTGTAGGCCTGCCAGATTACCGCTGCAATGATAATCCACATCGCCAGTGGGGGACCGCAACCTTGCCCACCAAATCCCCGCTCAATGAGTGAACCCAAGTCCTTAATGTGCACATCCCTCCTGGTCGAGACACCCAGCGAGGTGACAATAGGGCTTGAGACCACCTCTCGTACGTAGTGACTCACTCAGCCGGAACCATATCACAATCACAATCACAATCTCAATCGTATACATTACCGTCACAATCATCACTTAATCAATAATCCAATCAATCAATCATCCAACAACAACAATCAATCAACAATGGTCATTAAGACCATCTTAACAGCTGTAAACAATTAACTGAGTAGGAAATTCTACCTTTTAGCAAAACTCCGCTCACAAGCAATCAATTACGATCCTTCACATATTCATCACCTATATCACATAATCACAATCAACACAAATCTCAAAAACCCTAATCAATCTAGTTAGGGTTCATAGACGATATAAGAGAATTATAACACGAATAGATCGCTTACCAACAAGATCTAGATCGCAATCTTGTGTAGATCTAACCCTAGCCTTTGATGCAATTGATGTAAAAGAGAGGAGGCAATGTATGTAGTTTGTTTTTTTCTCAAAAAGGGGTTTTAACAGTGAAATAAAATGATTAAAACCAACTTTCTCTCTTTTATATCAATTACTCAGAAACCAAAAATAAAACCCGTCAGATCGCTCGGCTCGGTCAAGTCAGAGCCAGCTCGACTGAGCTAACCCCAGCTCGGCCGAGTCAAAGTGATGCGGTCGAGGAGTTGTTCGACAGAAACTCCTAAAAACATATCAGAACCTAAACTAAGACATGTCAGTGGCTCAACTCGGTCGAGCTACTCCCAGCTCGGCCGAGCCACTGACACTCAGATTAAAAGTCGATTAAAAGTCTAATTGATAGCTTGTACGAGATGGGTGAATGGAGCTTGAATTCTAGTTATTTTATTTAGCAAGACCGACAATAAAGTTCTCTTAGTTGAACAATGTTACTTTTTTTATGGTTTATAGACTTTCCGTAGTATTTTGGTTTGGATTTGAAGTTTTGTGCCTTTTACTTTGAGCACCCAGTTGTAGACCTGTCAAACGGGTCGGGTCTCGAGTCGGGTCGAATACAGGTCAGGTCATAAATTAAATTAACCCGACTCGAAGTGACCATCCCTAATACATCAAATAGAGTTTTATTGGTTACAACTATCCCTAATAAATACTCCCTCCTACCCACATCTATTGTCCCATTTGGCAAAAAGTGCAAAATTTATGAAATTGAATAGAATAATAAAAAGTAATGTATAGGGGTAAGATAATAGGAGATGAGGTGTTATGAAATTGAATAGAATAATAAAAAGTAATGTATAGTTGGGTGAGTTGGGGGTAGTTTAGTCCAAAAAACACATGGGGAAAACCAAATGGGACATTTTGATGGGTAAGGAATTTGGCCAAATGGGACAATAGATATGGGTAAGAGGGAGTAGTTAAATTTGCAAAATAGGACTGTATTTTTGGGACCTTAACCCGAAAGCGACCCGACCCGAAGTGACCAGAAAAAAGGTCACCCGAAATGATCCGACCCAATCGAAAATGTTGATAAACCAGAAAGGACCCAACCCATAATCAACCTGAATGTAATTGATTGGGATTACATTCATATCTCGAGTCTACGCTTGACCATTAGCTGCAAAACTGCAGTCAGAATCCCTCCAATCCCTCCATCAATGGCGACATCATCACTTACATCAATAACCTCTATGATATTCATAACCCAACCTCGTTACGCCATCCGATATGCAGCATCACTCTCTTCCATCACACGCATCTCATCTCACTTCCGCCGCATACAACGCCCTTTGTCCACCGCATTGTCCGCCGCTTCTCCTCTTTCCCTCCGCCATTTTATGCCTCAAGCTTCTCTCTCTTCTCCTCCTCCTCAGATTTTACCAGAGTATGTTCTACACCCCCCTCCATTTCCCCCTTTTTTTTATTATGACGTAATACGAGACACAAATTCTTGGTTAAGACCGTCTTAAGCGAACTGTAAATGTAAAGTATTGCAAAGCAAAGTAGGAACTTTATTAGTGGATGGATGGGTTTTACTCCTTCAATTTGATTAATTTGTTGCTATAATTCTATGTAGAGATAGGTCAAGTGATTAAGTGGGTAGTCTGAAGCAGAAAATGTTGAATTCCATGGCGGAGGAAAAGTCTAACTCGTTAGCCAAATGAACCTTAAAAATGTTGATTAATTCGGCATTTTGTATAAAAATGGAATGCTGGGAGAAATACCATTAGCATTTGTATTAAAATTAAATGAAGAATTTGTATGCGTAGTGGCTTGTGCTACTATGCTTCTACAAGTATGGATACTCGACTACCATGCCACAAGGATTCCCGCTTACCCGTTTCTTTTATACCTTTCTTTCTCACTTGAAATCACAAAATAATTGTGATTAGTACTCAATATCCAGCTGTTGTTTGACGAAACTGCCCTAATTTGTCTTCGCAATTCGTTTGATACCAGGGGATGGAGCGAGTAGGAATGGTAAATAGATCCTTATCAAAGAATAGTGGAATTGGAGGTGGGCGACTATAATGTACTATAATTCCTTATTTGACTGGTTAACTACATAACATGGAAGGAGATAGGTACAACTTCTAGTGGAGAATGGATGGAAAAAATCATTCTCTATAGTTTATAGTTTTGCTTTGTCTGGCCTATATAGATCTCGTTTAAAGGCTCCATCTGATATCTGATATCTCCCCTTGAACTACGAAGACTTCAAGTTTCATTTCTTAGTTTTTGCTACATGTTCTAAGCTTTGCTTTATATTCCACTATTGTTGGTTGCTATAATTTGCGTAGTGTTTCTTAATATTCTTTCCACGCTTTGTTTAGTGTGTTGCCAGCTTCAGAAGTTCCTCCAAGAGGCCGAATTTACCATGAGACCTATGGGTGTCAAATGAATGTGAATGACATGGAGATTGTGTTGGCTATCATGAAGAAATCAGGGTACAGTGACGTAGTTGAGACCCCCGAAAGTGCAGAGATTATCTTTATCAATACTTGCGCTATTAGGGACAATGCTGAACAGAAAGTCTGGCAGCGGTTAAACTACTTTTGGTTTCTGAAGAGGCAGTGGAAGAGCAATGTCGCCCAAGGAAGGTCACAGTCAGTGCATCCTCCAAAAGTTGTTGTCTTGGGATGCATGGCGGAGAGGTTAAAGGATAAGATACTAGATGCTGATAAGATGGTCGATGTTGTGTGTGGACCTGATGCTTATCGGGACCTTCCACGGTTACTAGAAGAGGTAGAATATGGTCAGAAAGGAATAAATACTCTTTTGTCTCTTGAAGAAACATATGCCGACATAAATCCTGTCCGAATTTCAAAAAATTCAATTAGCGCGTTTGTCTCTATCATGAGAGGTTGCAATAACATGTGTTCATTTTGCATAGTCCCGTTCACAAGAGGCAGGGAGCGATCACGTCCTGTGGATTCAATTGTCAGAGAGGTGGGAGAGCTTTCTAAAGAAGGGGTTAAAGAAGTAACCCTCCTTGGGCAAAATGTTAACAGCTACAATGATGCATCCGGGACGGAAGAGGACATCGAGCCAGGTACTAACTGGCAACTTAGTGAAGGTTTCTCCAGCATAAGCAAGGTGAAAACCATGGGTTTACGGTTTGCTGACCTCTTGGATAGGCTTTCCTCCGAATTTCCTGAAATGCGGTTTAGATATACATCTCCACACCCTAAAGATTATCCAGATGATTTGTTGTACCTTATGCGAGATAGACATAATATCTGCAAATGCATCCATATGCCAGCACAGTCAGGAAATAGCCTAGTACTTCAAAGAATGCGTAGGGGCTATACCCGAGAAGCATATCTGGAGCTTGTACAGAAAATCCGTAATATAATCCCAGATGTTGCACTTACAAGTGACTTTATATGTGGTAAGACTCTTGTGCAAGCTGTGTTTAATGGCTTTTCATTTTATATTATAATCTTAAGTCTTAACATAAGACGGTTATCTTGTGCCCATCACCCTTTTGTCAAATTTAACCTCCCCTTACCTGCAATTTGAGGGAGCCATTGAGGCACCGGGGTAATATTGCTGTTGTTGAATGTCTATTATTCGATGCTATATTGTAACAATCTTTTGTTTTGGGGTGTATGTTTACCTTTCACCAAATATCATGCACGTGCCTTGGTAAATTACGTTCAAGATGAATGGAGCCATTGTCAATTTATAATTCTCCTTTAAAGTCTTTGCGAGATTGGACGTCATATTTAGGGTAGTTTTGGACGAATGTGCTCATTTTCTCCTTGGGTCAGTGGTAACAAAGATGTACTCCTTCAGACCTTAGATGATCACTATTCCAGTTGGTTTCTCTTAACTAATAAATTTCTAGTGTAGGGACTGCAAATTGAAATTTTCATGTTGCTTCATTTAAAAAAATCATTTGGGAAGGGGTCAAACGAGAGTGCACCTTTACATAATGTGAAGATGAGTTATGAGGGCGTTTTCTTTCATTTTCTTAAAATAGAACTCCAATTGAAATACGTGTGGTGACTGTATAGTTAATCATCGTAGTATGTTTCAGGTTTCTGTGGGGAAACGGAAGAGGAGTTTGCTGATACACTGAGCCTCATCAAGGAAGTTGGTTATGATATGGCATACCTGTTCGCCTACAGCATGAGGGAGAAAACTCATGCCCATAGAAATTATACAGACGATGTTCCGGAAGATGTCAAACAAAGGAGGTTGACTAAAATGATTGAGACCTTCCGTGACAGCACAGGTCAAAGGTACGACTCTCAGATCGGCACTATCCAGCTCGTGTTGGTTGAAGGTCCCAACAAGAGAGCCCCTGATGCAGAGCTGATTGGTAAAAGCGACAAAGGCCATAGAGTAGTATTTACAATCTCGCCCTTGCCTCATCGGGATAATCTAGACGACATGACTAGAAATCCAAAAGTCGGTGACTTTGTTGAAGTCAGAATACTGAGATCCACCCGTGCATCCCTTTTTGGTGAAGCTATTGCAATAACCAAGCTGAGCTCTTTCTACAAGGTCGCGGAAGAAGAGGCTATGGTGTGTGATGGCCGAGCTTGATATCACTGCGATTTCTGCTTGAGTTAGTACTTAATCTGTAAGCTACCTTACCCTTATTATTCTTTACGTTTTTCCGAGGTGTTTGGGTTCCTCCCTGCTTCTCTGATCTTCCATAGCATCTTAGAGAATTGCTACCTGTTCTTATCATCATATTTTGTGAATGTGCCGTGTTCTACAAATATAGTGCGGTTTTTGTACATATGCAACACCTTTTGCTTATAATTCTACTGTGATGTAGCGCCATTTGGTTCCATGCTAGGTATTGTTGACAACTAAGTTAACTAGACTCTGATACAATTGACAGATTCGGGTACATATCCTTATTTCTGACATGCCAAGACTCAACATTTTTTTTGAAAGAATGACTCAATATTTTAGATATGTGGACTTTGTCTTGAATTGAGGACTTGGCAGCAGGAAAACACCTTCAAAATAAAATTCTAATACTACTATATACATAAACTAGAACCCCAACATTCTTTAGTCGACATTTGTTACTTATTAAATACGAGTAATAAACTTTTCTATTTTAATACAATAAATATATTATACTGCTTTTCTTTGAAAACTTCCACTTTTCCTTTTTAGCCATTTTCTTTTTATTTCTTCCACTTCTTATTTTTGGTCTTTCTCTTCTCTCTTTATGCATATGGCTCACCAACTTTTCTTCTCTCAACTTTTGTATTGTAGATCATATTTATTAGGAATTGTGCCATTTTAGAAAGGGAAGCTTTTAAAGAAAATGATGGAGTATTATATACTTCCTCCATATTCCTATTTTCTTCCCATTTGCCTTTTCACGGTCTCCTAGATGGAACTTTGACCGTAATTTCTGACACGTAAATGTTCTTTTTTTTTTTTTTTTTGTAGAAAGTAATATTTTGTGAAAGATGGTTTGATAATAAATATAAATAATTTTTTTTTTGTGAATTAATAATTTTAAAAGTTTGGTAGCTTCTCATTCTATTTTAGTTTCGGCCTATCAAGTATCAACTACCCAATTTAAAAATAGGCACCACACTCATCAACTTCACCTACTCTTCTCATGTATCTTTGCCTCGAATTTCGTTCCTCACTTCGGGTTATTTTGTCGGTGGTTTGTGGTGGATATGTGTGGTAAAAGGAGTGTTCAAAGTCTTGGAATGAGGAGTTGGCTAGAGCAGGCAGCCCCCCTCTCCCGAGTAATGAAATGTTTTGACAAAGTTAATATTTTCGACTTTTTTCCCAGGTTACTCTCTCGGATTACTAGGTTGTCCTCGCCTTAAAAATCTTTTAGCCAGATTCTTGTCACCATAACTTCAAATACTAGTTTTTTCATTGAATGATTAAATGATTGTTGGTAGGTAGAGTGAGGACGTTGGAGATGAAGATGTACATGGTGGTGGCCTGGTGTGGGTAGTGCAGCACAACATAGTTAGAGGGAATAATATGAGTCCATATGAGATAATTTGGGTGACCCGAGGTTAGTTTTTGGAATGTATGGTGGTTGAGATGGTGGCTAGGTTAGATTGGCGGGTGCACTCGGGGGTAAGACCGAATGGCGGCATGAGGGGTGTAGAAGAGAGAGACAAAGAGTACAATTGTTCACTTGTCATTTAACAAATTAATGTTGTTACCCACTAAAGAAAAAACTTGCCTTGTATGTAATGCATTAATGGAATGGGTAAAAATCCTAAATGGAATGCGTAACTATGCCTGCACAAAGGCAGTAACATAGGAGTATATGTTTGACGAGTTCTTCATTTTTCAACTTTATACATTGTTTAAATTGACCTCTTCGGTTTTTATCTGTAGGGTAAGTGGGTAACTAATATTGATGCTTATGCATTGGTACATTCTCTCATCGAGGTAGGTTAAGTAGCCCTTTTTTTTCCATCTCCGTCCTATGTAACACCTCTTATATTGGTAGACTTGTTATCTGCTACCATTTACTACCGTGTACATGATGAGACGATGAGTTATTGATGTGTGCCATACTGCCATGGTTTTGTAATCCCAAAAGAAGTGTATACTAGTGAAAATTTTGTACAAGCCCTTTTTTCCTTGGCTAAGAATGCATATTCTATTTGTACGTACTACCTTTATTTCCTTAATTTCTTCCCAAATGTATATATTGGGCGGTTTTTGTTTTGATATTTTTTCTACATCTCGTTTGACAAATTCTAGTAGTGAAATGCCATAAATGTTCGATGTACAAACAATGTTTTTAACCACCAAGAAGTAGGAGTCTACGACAGCAGCAGTGTGATTCCGGGTCAACTTGTATAGGGAATTAGGGAGGATCATAACTTTCATAAGTGAGGCTGATGTATCAAAAAGTTCAAATGTTCGGACCAGGCCAATCGCCTGATAGGGGTTCTCTGTTTCGGTATAGAGTGCTGGTTTGTGTGACAATCTGGCAGGGGCTTTATCAATACGCCGCCTTCGCTATTTAGTAGGCCCAAGTTCAGCACCTACGTGAATGTGCATTTGGGCCAAATCAAGCTTTTGTTGGTGATTTTGATCACAAAGTCATTTAAGTGTATTCGGGTTTTAATGTCAAAATCGGTATGAGCTCGGAATCGATATAATGTGAGTAGGGGAGTACGGAGTGTACGCTCATATAATCAGATTTATCGGGCTCATGGTTAAAGTGGATAAGGAATAGTTACATGAGTTTATCATGTGTAAAGGACACTATTTATTAAGTGTTGTCGTAGTGTGTCAGGGTGATACACTCGGGGTCAAAGTATATCACATACTTAGCGGAAATTGAGAAACAAAATCTCAGAATAAGGAATTTGGTCACTGCCCCAATAGGGGTTGCTGCTCCTTTGCATTTTCGCATGTGTATGTATGAATTTTGGCGGTTGTCAACAAATGTGATTGGTTAATTAAGGAACCAACGTCCTTATCCATTTTGGCAAAATATGGTGTATGTAATATTCTAGGAAAATTTCCAATATGGGTACCTGAGGTTTGACATAATTTCAATATGGGTGTCTGAGGTTTGCCTAATTTCGATTTGGGTACCTCAGCTTTGCTTATAGTTTCATTTTGGGTACCCAAGGTTTGGTTAGTTCCACTTTAGGTGTCTAAGCTTTGGATAATTCCAATCTGGTTATTATATAAGGTTTGATATGATTTCAATTTAGGCATATTTTAATTAAAAAAAGTGATTTTTTTTTCTAAACTAGTTTAAGACATCCTTTTTTTTGTTACATTTTTTTTTAATTACAAAATCTTTTTATTGTTTTTGTTTTGTCTTACAAAAATTAATATGGCTTAGAAAATTTTATTTTATTTCCAAAAATATGTACTGTATTTCTTAATTTAATGCATTTAGATAAATATCTCCCCTACTAAGAGAAAACAAGTAAATTAAATTATAAACATATTCGCATATTATGCATAGTCAATTTAAAAATAAAATAATAATTTTAGTAAACAAATTATTTAATTGACATCATGTTGAAAGACCGTTGCAGATGAGTGTACCTAATTACGAAAAAGAGTAAAAATAAATGAAAAATAAATAAATAAATTGAACCATAACAATCGTCGTAGTAAGATTAAAAAAAACGATAAAAAGATTTTGTAATACAATAGAAAAAGTAACAATGTGAATCAGAGGCTTCAACAGTGCAAGCAGCAATTCACCATCAGCATCATCAAGCATAATATCTTCTTCCCCAACGAGCTACCAAGCATTCATCATTGAAGATATTTCCATTAGAAGTTCTAACAACTTCTCTAACAAACTCATAACAAACTTTGACTAGCATAACAAACTTTGACTAGGATTAGTTAGTTACATATACTTGTATATATACCTAACCTCATGTACAAATAATTATTCATTCAATACATTTTACAATTCTATTTACATCTTCATCTTCCAATT
>JAGPOY010006560.1:0-10237 GCA_018983105.1 Silene uniflora | reverse complement strand
TTATGCCCACTTTTTATTTTATATCTCTTTAATTAATTATTTAAAGTTTATTGATTAAACTTTAACTAATTAACTAATTAAATGAAAACGTAAAGAGATGAACAAAGCGAAAAGAGAAGAGACACACGGTTTTGAAGTGGTTCGGCCTTACAAGTCAAAGCCTACGTCCACTATTCTCGATTAATAATTTTAGTACCTTTCTCCGGATTACAAAATTATCAACTCACTCGTACAACTAACTCTAGTTGTAACTCAATTTGAATATCACTAGATATTCGATTTCACGATTTTAAGTTACTAAGAAAGTACTTGATTGTTCTTCTAAGTGTTCACACAATTGAACGAGTAAGAAACAATATGAAGCACTATTATCTTATAACGCAACCTTAAGAAATAATATGCAAATTACGCACGACTTTTCAAAAACAATTTTAACTTGCAAAAATAATAATAAACTTAAGAACGTTTGCAAAGGATGTTTTGTTCGAATATTGAAAAGTAGTTAAAATGAATTATTATGTGTAGTATTTATAGTAGAGAGGAGTTCTAGGTTTTCATAAGAAAAACCCTAGATTCTGCGTGGATCTCGTGTAGATTAAGGAAGGAGTAAGATATATCTTTTTACTATTTTAATCCAACAATATCTTAGATAAAAGATATAAAATAAATATAAGGAGATAAAATATCTCTAACAAATATTTATTTAAGATCCTTACCATCAACCCTAGATGTCGTGTGGATTGTAGCACAAGGAAGGAATATGATTAAATCTTATTTAATCATTTACAACTCATAAAATTTTGGAGGATAGGAAAGAGTAAAATAAAATAATATAAAGAGATAAGAAATCTCAAACAAATATTATTTTGATTTACTTTAATTCTTATCCACACAAGAAAGAGATTTCATTCCTTTTATTTAATCTACAAGATAATTAAATTAAGTAAGCAAGATAAAATTAAATCTTATCTTCCCTTAATTTATATCGTATGAATTTTTCGACTAAGTAAACAAATTATATCTGATTAATATTTTAAGATATAAGAATATCTTGTAAAAATATTATCTAGGTTTAATTATGTAGATTACTTGCGCTAGAAGACTTGTGAACCCACGACTCAAGCCACGACCGAAGCTCATGACCGAGACCCTAGGCCGCCGTCTACTAGGTCGAAAATCCAACACTTGGATTAGGGTTAGGTCAAATAAAACTACAAACCCTAGGTGGCATGACGACTCATAAGCCGTTCTACCAACCAATAGAGAAATGTAAATTATCCATTAAGGAGACCCTTATTTCATCTCTATCATACGCACACATGATTTATGAACTTATTTAAAGAATTTTATCTTTCGAAAAATGATTTTAAAATTATTAAAATCGTGCCTTTAAATGCGACCTAACGTTATAGCAAAACTAGCCATAACATTAAGTTTGTCAAGTAAAGTCATAGACGTAATAACTATAACTTTACTTTCCAACATTACTTCTTAACGTACCGTTACTCGATGGATGTCCTGTACTAGCTAATCTTCCTGGAGATCTTCAGTAGTAGGTCCATCTCTTGTTGTGATCTTAAGCTCTTCATCTTGAGCTTCTTTATAGACTTGATCGAGTCTTTGCTTGAGTGATCGTCATATTTGAAACTTTGTTACGGTTACTATGACGCATTAAGAGTTCTTCAATGTCATAGCTCAAGCCGCTACGCCATTACTTGTATGATGCTTCATTATCTTCAATACTTGTACTTCACAAATCGTAGCTTGGCTTGTAGACGTCATATACTCTATATAACCTATATAGACTAAACAAACAACTACGAGCACAAACTAGAACTGACTAAACAAACCACAACTTATTACACTGACTAAACAAACAACTACGAGCACAAGCATATATATAACATTTAGGCATAGAGACTTGTTATTATCAAAACACAAACATATAGTCATATTATTATCAATCCATGTATCGAACACAATGATGAGAACCACCACCGGTATCACTTATTGACGAAGTGGTACTAGCAAAATTAATGTCAATCAAAAAGATATTTAGAGAAGAAAGTTCTTTTAGGTGTCGCACAACTAACTTGTTTATTCTCCAATAATTTGGGGTAGTTTCCATTCTAGTGTCCAACATCTTTTGAAATGGAAACATTATCGGTCGGGATTGATATCTTGCTTAGCTTTAGCGTTGTTATTCTCAATAACTTTACCTTCACCTTTGTCTTATTTTCCCTTTTTGAACCTCGTCCTATTCTTAATAATTAAGAGAATGCTCCCACTCACACTTCCATGAAATTTTTGCTTAGACAAGCAAAATTGAATCTTATGAAGACTACTCTTCAAATTATTCGGAGTTTATCCTAAAATAGGGAAAAAACTTTCATTGGAGTGATTGCGGTATTTGGTCAATTACGATTTCTAACAAATCTAATTACCAAACCGTTTTAATGCTTCAAAGTACTTAAGCAATTTAAGCACACGAGAACCTATCTGGTGGGTCATATGATTGAAGAATCGTTTGTTGTAAGTAGATGTCCTTGCCAAGAATCAAAAGGCCCTTTTTGACCATGAATGACGTCTACCTATACTCTTCACAAGAGATCCTTACAATTTTAATACGAGGATTAGAAGGAAAAACCAATTTTGTCTTTAGCAACGGTGTTTTAATGGGGACTTTAGTAGTTGAAATGATTTCACATATAAATTGAAGTAAAGACATAGAACAATAACATTTATCGTTTATAATAAATCTTGCAAACATTTTTAAACAAGTGTAACATTTGTATAGTGACCTTTACCCAACTATAACAAATGATTCTGATACCTAAAATTCATATAAATTTCTGTGTGAGTGATGCGTCTCCGTTTTGTCACGATTTCCCTTGCTCTTCTATACGTTCTCACCTTATTTCACGTACCTTTACATGTTTTTCCCTTGCATTTTGTACCCCGATTCCCTATTCTATGACATGTGCCTCGTCTTGTGGGAATTGAGGCTGAAACGGAGGAATCGGAGCAAGGAAATCGACTTTGAAGTAAGACTTGAAGAGAAGCCAAAAAGAAGAAGGGAATGAAGCTTGAAGTGCGCTAAGGCGGCCAACCGGCAGCCGTTCACCCGGCTGTGTGTCGTCTAGGCCAATTTTTGGAGAATTTCAGCTCAATTCAGAAGCTGTCTCGGCGCCGGATAGGAGGGCGGCGGCCGGCCCCCCGGCTGGACGTCGCCTTTACTCGCTCCTCATATTTTTGGCCCGAGGGTTTGCCACCTATAAATACCCTCTCCTAGCACCTTTTTAGAAATAACCCTAGATCTGAGAATTCCACCTACTTTTATGCAAACATTTTTGTAATCAAGTATTAATCATTTCTTAATAATTACTTAATCATTCAATAGTTTAGTTTATTATTATTATTATCAATAGTTTTCATTTGGTATTGGGTTTCTAATTTGAAGATATTGAAGACCATTATTATTATTATTATTAATCAAAGTTCTCCTCTTTACCCTAGATTGGTATAATTCTAGTCTTAATCTTTTACTTCGTTCAATTGTTTACATTTCTCCACTTTTCATTACTAGCTTATTGTTATTGCTTTTCATTATGTTTTCTCTTGTTTCTTCCATGTTAAAGTTTATATCTTCGGAAAATTCACGTGGTACCCTCGAACTTTGTCATTTTGCACGTGGTACCCAACTTTTTAAGTTTGTGCACATCATATCCTTAAAATTTGTTTTTCAAGCAGAACGTGCCATTTCTATCGTTCTTAAAATTTTCAATTGAGCATAAATCATAGACCACAAATCGGAATTGACTAATTTTTTTTTCCAATTGATAACCTCTTGGAGATCTATAAATTGATAAAACGAAAACGGTCATTCAGAAATTTAAGATCGAAGATATAGTTGATATGATATTTTCGTAAAAAAAAACCCTATAATATGTCAGTCGGCAGTTTTTTTTTCTCAAGTCGTAGATTATGACGAGATAATCATTTTAGGAAAAAAAATAGGCCGATTCTGAATTCCGGTCTAGGAGTTATGCACAATTGAGTTTTTTTACGGCGACAAAAATGGCATGTTGTGCATAAAAATCAAACGTGGAGGGTATCATGTACACAAACTTAAAAAGTTGGGTACTACATGCAAAATGGTAAAGTTCGAGGGTACCACGTGAATTTTCCGTTATATCTTTTGTAATTGTTGTTAGTATTATGTGTGAGTAGTCCCCTTTGCTAGAGTAAATGGGGTTGCTTGTGAAGGTTTTATGATTTGAATATGGTTAAATACAAAGTTGAATCCTTTAGAGTTGTAGCAATATTTTGTGCACACATGTTTGCTGAAAGTCTTGAATGAGCAATTTGAGTCCTTTCTATTTCTACTACATGTTTGAGTGAGGACTTGAACTTGTGTAAGAATTGTGTGTGTCTATTGCATGTTTAGGAGCGGTTAGGGAGAGATCTCGACTCAACCGAGACTAAGGACCGTCTCGCACCAAGAGGTGGAGACATACGTCAACAATATCTTTAAGCCAAACTTTGTTGTACCCATAGTCAACCATTGAACCTATGCTTGTGAACCCGGCTACCTTAGCTCCTTTAAATCTTGAGTTAATCACTTTAATTGCTTGTTCATTAGCTTATCTCTTTGTCTTAGTCATAAGTTACTTGCATTCACCAACCATTTACTTTGATTGAATTAAACTAGAAAATAATCAAGTAATCATAGTCCATCTTCCGTCTCTTGGGTTCGACCCTCACACACTCACGGCAACCTCGTACACTTGTGAGGTATAAATAAAAGACAACAAGTTTTTGGCGCCGTTGTCGGGGACGCCAAACTTGGATAGAATTATTTGATTAGTTCTAGGATTAGTTCATTTTATTGCTTGTTTATTTTCCCTCTTTGTCCTAGTGCAATTCTTGCATTAGGACCATTTGATCCTCTTATTTGAAGTGTATGAGTAGGTCTCCTTTAGCTTCTCTCGACCCCGAGATTGAGAAGACCTTCCGGGCTAGAAGACGATTGGTCTTGCTACAAAAAGGGGATCTTCATCAACAACCGTCTAACAAATCTTACCAACCGCAACCATTGAGAACTCCGACACCCCAACTCGTTCCAATTGGGCTTCTATCTCCATACCACCAATAAACATCCCACAATATAACCCACACCCCAACCAAACCATAAACTCTCCCACCGGATGTCAAGGCTCACAGCACATAATTTACACCGACACATCCACCTCCATAACTTCACCAATTTCACCCAACTCCCCAAGGAACAACTCATTCTTTGACGAGATGGAGGACCGACCCATGGGTTACTATAATCGGCCCGATCCAAACCGAGCTTGTTCGGCCATCGATTATGGGGCTCTTGCTCTTAACAATTTCGAATTGAAACACAATGTGATCAACTACATGCAACAAGACGTTTTTCATGGAAGGAAAAATGAAGATGCTCACCAACATCTCACCACTTTTAAAGAGAAAGCGGGTTCCGTCAAACACAATGGTGTGACAGAGGAGCAAATTCTCTTGATGCTCTTCCCCGCTACTCTAAAAGACAAGGCAAAGAAATGGTTGAATTCGCATGAACCGGGTACATTTACTACATGGGAAGCTTTATCTAAAGCTTTCATCAACAAATTCTACCCACCATCCAAAACCGCAAGGATTAGGCATGAAATTCAAACATTCAAGCAAAGGCCTTTGGAAACTCTTAGTGAAGCATGAGAACGATTCCGGGATCTCTTATCCTATTGTCCACATCATGGGATACCCAAGTGGATGACCACTCAAACCTTTTTTCAAACTCTCGAGCAAAGGTTTAGAGATATGATAGTGGCGGCACCCGGGGGCAATTTTGACAAGATGAACAATGCCGAAATCACGGAGATGATTCAAAACATCTTCGAGATGGAAAGTAGTTATTCAAGGGATGCCGAGTATAGGGGTGAAGGGTCATCTAAAGAAGACTCGGAATATAAGATTAAGTTGGATAACTTGACCAAGGAATTTGAGGATTTCAAACTGGTAAAGAAGCGATCTCATCAAGTGCATCAAGCACAAGGAGTGGAACCTAGGAACCACAAGATATACTATGTTCAAGAACCTAGGTCCCCTCCGAGGCATGACTCTCCACAAACGCATTGCAAATATTGTGGTGGTGTGGGGCACACTTATGATTATTGCTCATCGGTTCCTCAAGAGGATGCGTATCAACAAGAGTGTAATGCGGTACAAGGTCAAGGTGGACCAAGGGTCCACTATCAACGTCAAGAGACCCTCCATCGGACCTTTCCCAACCAAGACTAGAGGTTGTCTTATGCCGGGCAACCGTTGGATCCTTATTATCAACAACCACAATTCCAACCACCTCCCAAGCCCGAGCAAAATAGACAATACAACCAAAACCAAGGGCAATTTTCCAATTCTAGGAAGTCTCACCAAAACAACCAAGGTCACACTTATGTTCCACCACATCAAAGGAACAACAACAACAACCGAAACAACCAAAATTTCCACACCAACAATCAATAAGGGTACTAACAACAATAAGGGTACCAACAACCTTTCAATAAACAACAAGGGTACCAACAACCTTTCAACCAACAACAAGGGTACCAACAACAACAAGGGTACCAACAACCTTTCAACCAACAACAAGGGTACCAACAACCTTTCAACAATCAACAAGGGTACTGACAACAAAACCCTTACCCACCTCCACCCTCCCAACAACTATACATTGAACCACCAAACAACATTAACAATCTTGAGAAGTTGATAAGGGACATGGATGTAAGGTGCGAGCAACAATATAAGACTTTGAAGACCGATATCTCAAATGTTCAAGTACATCAAAGAACCTTTGACTAATATATGGCCAATCAAAGTTCCTCCTCCTCTGAAAGAGTCCCACATCAATTACCCATGCAAGGCTCCAACCCTAGGGATGAACCACCACCACATCAACAAGCACATGTGGTAGCCTTGAGGAGTGGAAAAGAACTAGAGGATCCACACAAAGATTATGAGGCAAAAAGAAAGAGGAATGCAATGAAAGGAGGAGAGGAAATCCCACCTTACTCTCCTACGAGTAGGGTTGACAAAACCAAGAAGGGAAAGGTTACGGTTCAAATTGAGGATGATGAAAACTTTGTTTTGGAAGAGATAATGGTTGAAAGACACCAAGAGAAAGTGGTTGAACCGGACTTTATTGCGGAAGACGAAGTGGAAGACTTGGTTGAATTAGTGGTTGAAAGAAACCAAAGCAAAGGGAAGAGAGCAAGGGAAGTGGATACTACCACACAAACTATCACTCCCGAAAACACATACAACCCTCCAATCCCATTTCCCAACCGGAGTAGAGTAATGAGTGAAGAGAATAAATTCTCTAAATTCATGGATATTTTGAAGAAGCTTGAGGTTTCACTACCTTTCACTGAGGTGGTAACCCAAATGCCACTTTACACAAAATTTTTGAAGGATATATTGACCAAGAAAAGAGGCATGGGAGAAGAAGGGTTGGTGCCCATTAGAGGGAATTGTAGTGCGGTTTTGCTAAACCAAATGCCGGAAAAAATGGATGACCCCAGTAATTTTTCTATCCCTTGCATGGTTGGCAATGTGAACATCAAAAGGGCACTTTGTGATATTGGTGCTAGTGTGAGCATTCTTCCACTACCTATTGCCAAGCTAGTGGGCTTACAAGACATGGTTCCTACACCAATGACTTTGCAATTAGCCGATAGGTCGGTGCAGCGACCCATTCGTGTGATTGAGGATGTACCCGTGAGGGTGGGGAACTTCTATATTCCCGCGTATTTTGTGGTTCTTGACATTCCCGAGGACCACCAAACACCAATCATTCTTGGAAGGCCTTTCTTGGCTACCGGGGATGTTGACATAAGTTGCAAGAGTGGTGATCTCACATTCAAGGTGGGAGGGAATGTAGTCAAATTCTCCTTGTCCGGGGCAATGTCACAACCAATGTTTGAGAGTGTCTACTCGGTGGACATTCTGGGTGAAGTTATTGAAGATGCAATGGATAAATGCTCGGGTGAGCATTTGGAAGAAGAATTTGAAGAGGATGTGGAAGAAGAACTTGAAGAGGGTATGGAAGAAGCACTTGGGGAGCATATGAAAAAGGGAGATAAACATGTAGAGAAAGGGAATGAAGTTCCACTCTTGGATGAAGATGGGGGTAAGAACCCTCCAAAGGTCGATCTCAAACCCTTACCTCCTTCTCAGGAATATGTTTATTTAGATGACCAAAAGACATTTCCCGTTATCATCAATGTTAATCTAACGGCGAATAAAAAAGAAAAGCTTTTAATTGTTCTCAAAGAAAACAAGAAAGCCATTGGATATAGCCTTGATGATTTGACAGGAATTGATCCTAGAGTGTGTATGCATCGCATAGCACTTGAGGATAACTTTACCCCTTGTGCTCAACCCCAAAGAAGATTAAATGATAAATTGAAAGAAGTGGTGCGAAAGGAAGTGGGCAAGTTGCTTGAGGCGGGCATTATTTACTCCATCTCGAGTGGGTGAGCCCAGTCCAAATCGTCCCCAAGAAAGGGGGGATGACCGTGGTTGAGAATGAATCCGGTGAGCTCATTTCCACTCGCCCCGTGACGGGGTGGCGCATGTGCATCGACTATAGAAAACTCAATGCCGCCTCAATCAAAGACCATTTCCCTTTGCCATTCATAGACCAAATGTTGGAAAGGCTTGCGAATCATGAGTACTTTTGCTTCTTAGACGGCTACTCCGGGTTCTTCCAAATACCAATACACCCGGAGGACCAAGCCAAGACTACCTTTACATGTCCCTACGGCGTCTTCGCCTACCGTAGGATGCCATTTGGGCTATGTAATGCCCTTGGACATTCCAAAGGGCTGTGTTCATGGATGATTTTAGTGTCCATGGCACCTCATTTGATGATTGCCTCATGAATCTCTCCCTCGTTCTCCAAACATGCATTAAGTATAATCTAAGGTTGAATTGGGAGAAGTGCCATTTCATGGTACAAGAGGGAGTAGTACTTGGTCATGTGATTTCTAAGAGAGGGATCCAAGGGGACAAAGCTAGGTTGAAGTAATCGAAAAACTTCCTCTACCCACCAATGTCAAGGGTGTGAGGAGTTTTTTGGGACATGCGAGCTTCTATTGACGTTTCATAAAAGATTTTGCAAAAATAGCGAAGCCCCTCACTTCACTCCTAGTCAAGGACGCTCCCTTTATGTTTGATGATCCTTGTGTTGAGAGCTTTTGTAGGTTAAAGGAGGCATTGGTTTCGGCTCTTATCGTGCAACCCCCGAATTGGGATCTCCCCTTTGAACTAATGTGTGATGCTAGTGATTACGCATTGGGGGCGGTCCTAGGGCAAAGACAAGACAAGAAGCTCCATGTCATAGCTTACGTGAGCAAGACCTTGGATAACACCCAATGCAACTATACCACGACGGAGAAGGAAATGCTTGCGGTGGTCTATGCTTTTGAAAAGTTTAGGCCCTACCTTCTTTGCTCCAAAGTGGTTGTATTCACGGATCACACCGCCATCAATCACCTTATGTTGAACAAGGATGCTAAGCCTAGGCTAATCCGTTGGGTCTTGTTGCTACAAGAATTTGATTGTAATACCCGAGAATTTTGCTGTGAGCAACTCGGCCGAGCTGGGTGTGGCTCGCCAATCTGGCTCAGCTGTTAGAGTCTGGACAGTTTCTAGAACAGTACATAAGGTCTGTCGAGTTAGCAGCTCAACCGAGTCAGAGTTGACTCGGCCGAGCCGATACTAGCTCGACCGAGCTGGGTGGAGCTCGGCCGAGCCGGGCGGTCTGACGGATAGTTTTATCGGTTTTTGCAATTATTATAAAAAGGGAAGAAGCTTTAACAAATCAGTTTTATTTAATTCTAAAAACCCTTTTTTCTGAGAATTGAACGACGCCATAAGCTGCTTCTACCTTTCTATACTATTTCGCATCAGATTCGATCCAGATCTGCAAGTAAGTTGTCTAGATTGATTTGTAATTAGATTGATAATTATTAGTAAGCCCTAATTAGAGTAATTGGGGGATTTTGTTGTGAATCCATTTTGATTATGTGATGTATCATGATAGGTGATGAGTTTGTGGAGAAGGCTTTGTGATTGATTAATTGTTATGACAGTTGTCTTGAAGGATTTGCTAAAAGGTAGGATATTCCTACTCAGTTAATTGTTGTAT
>JAGPOY010006559.1:0-10237 GCA_018983105.1 Silene uniflora | reverse complement strand
ATGGTGGTGGTGAATAAGGTGGTTGAAGGGGTTGGGATAACAAGGATAATGAAATCATATACCTTAAAGGGTGAGAGGTAACAAATTAGATGAATTGAAGTGTAAGCAATTCTCCCAACTAGGAGTTAAGGATTCTCCCAACTTTCCAGGAACGACCATCATAAGCCCCAAAGCTTTACCCTATCCAAATCCAAAACCAAAAAAAAGAGGAGTTGAGAGGATCATAAGAAATGGTATCCACCATGAACCACTACCACCACCACCGCATCCTCCTCCCAAACCGACGTCGTCCACCACCACATTCCCTCTCTCCCAAATCATCTCTCTCCACCGTCCCCACCCAATCCCCACCGTCCTCCCAAATCCTTTCCATCCGACACGCCCTTCTGACCCACCAACTCACTGCCGTTGACGTCGCCGAGTCATACTTGACCCGCCTCCGCCTCGCCGAACCCACTCTCCGTAGCTTCCTCCATGTTGCCGATGAGGATTCTGTCCTCAAACCCGCCGCTGAGGTAGACCTGAGGATTCAGAGAGGTGAGGAAGTGGGTCCCTTGGCCGGTGTGTTGGTTGGCGTCAAGGATAATATTTGTACGGTGGATATGGATACGACCGCCGGCTCTAGGGTTTTGGAAGGGTATCGACCGCCTTTCGATGCCACTGCGGTCAGGAAGGTTAAGGAGTTGGGTGCCATTCTGGTCGGGAAGACTAATTTGGATGAGTTTGGTATGGGGAGTACTACTGAGGCTTCTGCTTTTCAGGTTTACTTCCCCCCTTTTCCTCGCTTTCTCGCTCTTTCTTACAAACAATTGCATTTTCGATTACTTCCTCTGTCCCGGTCATTTGTTGTCGTTATCCAGGTTGAGGTGTCTCAGTCAATTGTTGTCCTTTCTATTTTAAGAATGAACTTGACGAGCAATTTGATCATCCACACTCAATTTGTTCCACTTGTCATCCTTCCTCTTTCATTGGTCTTTGTGCCAAAACCTAAGGACAACAATTGACCGGGACATAGGGAGTATTTGGAAACAACCAAGCAATTGCATTTTGGATTATTTTGAAACAACCGCTTCTTTAGACGCTGGGCTGCTTCAAGGTTGCATAAATTCGATCCTATGATGATTTAATTGGTTTACTCAGGTCATGCGTGTGTTCATCAATAGGTGACTGCCAATCCTTGGGATGAGTCCTGTGTACCAGGAGGATCATCTGGTGGATCAGCTGCTGCTGTTTCTGCTAGGCAGTGCGTTGTGTCGCTCGGAAGTGACACTGGTGGAAGTGTCAGACAACCGGCATCATTTTGTGGTGTTGTTGGATTGAAACCAACATATGGGCGTGTCTCAAGATATGGACTTGTGGCTTATGCATCATCCTTGGATGTCATAGGATGTTTCGGCACATCTGTTGCTGATGCAGGGATCCTTCTTCATGCAATTTCCGGTCATGATAGATTTGATGCTACAAGCAGTAAGCGAGTAAGGTTTCATTTCTTTTACAGGCCTTTTCAGATTTCACCTTTCTTCACTTGAATTTTTGAAGCTCCTTTCACTGATGAGGCACAAAGATTTAAGCCCTCGATTTGATCAATTTCATTATATTATTCGGAATCTCCCTCACAGATTTATGCAATTATGCAATTGTTGAGAAATGGACTGAATGTAGGAACTAGGAAGTAATAATTATTGACATGCTTCTTTGCCATTGTTGTTTGTAATACTCCCTTGTGTGATTGTGTCTCATCATCCATTTGCTTACATTTGTTTCGGATATGTTTTTGGTGAGTAAATGCAAGTGGGGTTTAGGCTATTGTTTCCAACATTATATTACCAATTACCCCCTTGACTACAGTTACTACACCCATGCATTTAACCCCGGCTCCCACCACTTACCAACCAGGCCAGACACACCTTCCTATGTGCAGCACTCCTTTCCCCTTCCGATCTCTTCGGCTCTTCGCACTGCTTTCTGTTTTTTTTGGGAGTTATGGTGGGTGGGGTGGGAATGGGTTTGGCTGTGGGCCCGGGATGTTTATGGTAGCGATGAGGTGGTTAAAGTGGGTGTTGTCTGGTTAGTTCGGTTGACGGGTGGGGTGCTGTTGTGGCTGGGATGGCTATGGAGTGAGGGAAAAGGTGAGATAAGGAGTTACCTATAAACTGATCTTCCATAAATGGAATTTCAGGACACTAAAATCTGAGCTGTTCTGTTGCATTCTCAACTAGGTTTTACTCTACTTTCCAGGAGGTTCCAGAATTTGCATCGCAGTTCATTTCCTCAAATGTCTTAGAGTCTAAACCACTCCAAGGTGTCAGAGTTGGTGTTATTCGCGAGACTCTCGAAGATGGTGTTGATGGAACTGTTATATCTTCGATTCGGGAAGCTGCTTCTCATCTAGAAAATCTTGGATGCTCTGTGACAGAGGTAGTTGTCTGTTCATTGAATTGCCTGCCTACTCAGTAAAATTCTAAAAAAAAAAAAAAGATTTACTGACAGTTAAAACATAACTGCTATGTGCAGGTATCTCTACCTTCGTTCTCCCTTGGGCTTCCTGCATACTATGTACTCGCTTCATCTGAGTCGTCATCTAACCTATCACGATATGACAGTGTCAGGTGAGCCTCTGCTTATACCGTTGGTAAAAAACACTAAGGCTTTGTCATCTTCAGTTTAAGTTCTCATGTTTTTCCTCATATGTTAAATTATCTTATAAACACTACTACACTAGTTCTCAGAATTTTTTTGTTACGGTAAACTGAAGTAAGAGGTCCAACTCCCAGTGTCACACAGCCCCATACTCAGTTACTCAGGTCCTGATGTTCATCACCACCTCTTAGCCAGCACATCACCCCACAAGTTTGCCTTTTTAAATTTATATGGGAGGAATTATTTCTGTGATGAGGCATGAGCAGACGTGTCCCTCGTAAGCATGTCGACCATTATCTCATGCTGATTCAAATTCACAAACTGGAGGTAAGATACAGTAGATTGGCCACACTAGTTTGGTAAAAAGAAAAATCATCATGAAAAGTGTGTTTGTGTGCTAATCCAAACAACATATCATTTACGCATGTGTTAAAATAAATAAAAATTAACCCATCTAAGTGTATTATGTTATCAACCACATCAATAACCTTTCTCTCAGGATCACCTCTGATAGTCTGATTGCCCATACACCTATTTACCCATATCATTCTATCATTAAACTTCGACCTTGTTTTAGCTGAAGCAGTGGCTGGCAAAGCCTAGAGGTGTAAAGGAGCCAAATGGACTTGAAAATTTGAGCTCGAGGCTCGAGCCCAGGGTCATTGTGTCAAAAAATTGAAGCTGTGGTGCAGCACGGAAAATTTAAAGCTCAGATCAGACGATTCATTATTTTATTTTTATTACAGTTATGAGTTTGCTTATAAAAGTACCTTTTCTGCACCACTTTAAAAAAACTTACCTTAATTTTTTCTCTGAGAACTTAATATAGTTCTTCCCATTTTTTACAATCCCCTCACATATTTTGAAAAATGGGAAGAACACAAGGAAATGGAAGGAGTATCATATATTAAAATATCCTCCAAACTCATGCCCAAAGCCAATTTTAGTAAAGTTACATTCCATTCTGCCCGTTCACTTCTTTAAGCCCGGGTTTCAAAAAGATCTTTGGTTCGTTTACGGCTAGGACTACTGGGGTATCTAAGTTTAATTAAAAGAAAAGACAAGAAAATAGCCCTAAATGCTTAACACAAGCGCGGTTCGCGGTTAGAAACCTCTTTTGGGGCAGCAAAGTCAGCACCATTCCTATGAGTGCTTTTGTCTCGAAGAGCCGAGAGATAAGAGCATTCGGCGAAACCAAATTCAACCTTTGAAAGCACCCCCATTTTTGGATCACTTTTTTCGGAGTTAATCTTACCTTCTTCCCATTTTTTATTAAAAACCAAGGGATGCCAAAAAAAATGGGTTCGGATCTCTTTTCAGCTAACTTTTATTTTGAAGGGCCATCCCTCCTACATAAAGTCAGCATTTATGACAATGTTATCCTGGAGGTCACTTTAATTTTTGTCACAATTGGCTTTTAGTTCGATGCTTGTAGGCATGCTAATTATATTGTTTGCTGAGGACTTGAAAGAGATGGGTTTCATGCTTTGCTTGTTTAGGTCATTTCTATTAAGTACCTTTAAAATGATTTTCTTGATTTGTAGGTATGGAACCCAGGTTGCTGGCGAGGAACTAGCTTCCTTGTATGGGGATTCCCGGGCTAAAGGCTTTGGTGCTGAGGTGCGGTGTTAGGAATTACTCCGGATTATCTGGCTGCCAAATTCCCCTGCGTTGGGTGATGCGTTGCTTGAGTTCATGAGTCTGTCAACGACCTTCATTTTGTTGTTTTGTAGGTAAAAAGGAGGATATTGATGGGAACATATGCACTTTCAGCGGGTTACTATGATGCATACTACAAACGCGCTCAGCAGGTCAGATATGGGTTTCCTTTTTTTTGTTCTTTTTTTTTGAAGAATTTTTTATGTTTTCTTTTAGTTAATCTTGTTTTCATTAGCGTTTATTACTTACTCTGTTTAGATTGTATATGTATTCCCTTTGGGTTGTTTCATTTGATCATATATACATTTCTATTTTGGGACAAGTTTTCAGCTGTATGATGACTAATGACCTTACTATTATTTTACCCAACCCCCACCTAATAGAGGTATAGAAGCTTTAATGAGATATGTTTTTCTTTAGCAACTCATCTTGGTTACTAAAACAATACACTTTTTCTTAAAAGCTTCTTGTGTAAGTGTTTGTGTATTTTACAGTATTATCATTATCAATTCCAGTTAGTATAGTTTCTTGTTTGCACGAAATCTTCTTTTACACCGAGTCCTTTAGGCGTTCTTTGGACAGGAAAAGAGGAGAAAAAGGGAGGGAAGGGAAGGGAAAGAAGAGGGAAGGAGGAGAGTTTTCCCTCCAAATCTCTCATATCTTGGAGATTTTATTTTGCCTTGGAGGATGCAAATGGAGGGATCCAGTTTCCTTTTTTCTAAATTCACCTCTGTTTTGCTAACCAAACAAAGGAAACACCCCCCTCGATTTACCTCCCCTCTCTTTCCCTCCGGACTCCCTAATCGAAATACACTTAAACTAATTGCATTTTGGGACAACTTTCTAGTCTGTTATCACGTTTGGCAAATCTAAAGCACAGTTATAACCTCTAGGAACAAATAACCCAATCAATTTGGGAAATTTTGTAACAAGTAACTGATGAGACCCACCATTCTACCACCAATGCTATACCCTTAGAATTAGTTACCCTTGAACTAATTTCATTGTGGGACAACTTTCTAGTCTATTATCAGGTTTGGCAAGGCTAAGCACAATTATAACAAAAACCCAATCAATTTGGAGAACTTTGTAACAAGTAACTGATAAGACCCACCATTCGGTCACCAAAGCTATATAACCTTAGAATTTGATACTCCCTCCATCCCAGTTATATTGTCACCGTTTGACTTTAGTAATTAAATGGGTTGATTTATACCAATAATCTTCATTACAACATTTTAAAGATAAATTGATTGATCAAGACCACTTCTATTACTAATCGGTCCCTTAAATAAACTTCATCGCCTTTTAATGTGATTTTCAGCTTGTTTTACACGTTCCATTCATATCATTAACCATAAAAAAAGGCACAAAATGACAAAACATTACAACATATAATTGAAGCAACTTAAAGTAGCAGAAAATTACTTTAAAAAAGCCAACCAAAGTTTATTAATGGCACTATTGTATATAGTTCGTGAAGAAATGTAGATTATATACAGTGAGTACTGAGTACCCAAAATAGTCTTTAAAAAATGATAATATGAAATTATGAATATAGTTTGTTTGATAAATCAAACATTCGATAAGTTTTACTTTGTGTCTCAACATATATTTGGAGAAGTTCATGGTCAAAGTTGACATATATTGACTAGCAAAGGTAAATGGGGACAAAAAATTTGGGATAATGGTAGTATTACATTAGAGGGATGTACGATGCTGATAATATCAAATGAATCGTTATTTGTGGGTCAGTTATTTAAGGCTAGTCATTCTGCCACTGGCAGCAATACTTCCTCTGGCACAAACTTGTAAATTACTAAGTTCTTAAAAGTAAGATATGATTCCTGTCACACAGGGTAATTCGACAGTGGTATCATTGTCCTTAATTAACCATAGAAAGTCTCAAGTCTTAACTCTCATGTGACGCCCTGGTAATCAATCAGCTTATACCTTCTCTTTTCTGCTGAAAATGCTAGATGTTTCTCTTTCTGATACTAAGGTACTAACAGACAACCCCCACCTAATAGAGGTACTAACAGACAACCGTCAGCTACTAACTTTCTATACACTCTCTCCTTTATAAGGATGATCAACTTCGGCGTATGATTTTGCTGCTCACTAATAAGTGTTGTTTCCTAGATAAACCAATCTGCCTGATCTACATGAAATCACAATAGTATACAGAGTCAGGCCACTTATTTGGTAAAGAGTCAGGCCTGTAAATTCTAGAGCTCAGCATATATTTTTGATTATTAGATGCATCATCATCATCATCATCACTTGTGCTCCATCTCATGTTATATTCGCTTTTGAATTTGGCTGATAACTTCGATTGTTAGTTTAGCATATAAAGTACTACTCCCTAGTCCCTCCTATTCACAATAAGTGTCTCATTTTTGGAATATATGAGTGGAATATTTTAATAAAATGGGACGCTTATTGTGAATGAGAGGGAGTACAACATTTTCTAAGAAACAATATGAGAAATAGGTGTTCTGATAATTCAAACATGACAAAACCTATAAATACATTTAAAGAGCTTAATGTTCCATCAAGTTAAAATAGGATAATACTATAATACTAATGGGTTGGAGACTTGGAGCTAGTAGTATATTACTGGTATTCTTCAAGATTAGCCTATTTTGAGGTCCTATAAAATCTTCAAAAGGAAACTTTATGATTTTTAGGATTTTCCAGGTAAGGACTTTGGTTAAGAAGAGCTTCAAAGCTGCTCTGGATGAAAATGACATTCTTATTTCACCAGCTGCACCATCTGCCGCTTACAAAATTGGTATGGCCTATGGTATTTCTGTGCATTCTCTTGTTCTCGGGAATGCATTGTTCTCTTTCATGACGCGAGAATTGCATGTGAGTATGTGACTTTTCCAGGTGAAAAGAAGAATAATCCATTAGCAATGTATGCTGGTGACATAATGACGGTAAGGGTTTATTCATTTCTGTGTGTAAACTTCCCTGTTAAGAAATATTGAAATTCGGTTTTGATGTCTTGTACTTAAAGAATAAAAAAGCACGTGTTGTCTTTCTTCAGCGTGGTTTTTTATTCATTATTCAAGTAAAGAAGTAGAGTTACAGCTTTGTGCAATCTTTCCCTAAACACAGCTTTTTTTTCCAGGTCAATGTTAATTTGGCTGGTCTGCCTGCATTAGTCTTGCCATGTGGTTTTTGTCCTGCCGGTCTTCCTATTGGTCTACAGATGATTGGTGCTGCATATGATGAGGTATTGATTGCAATTTTCTTCTGAGAGCATGTGGCATTATAGTTACAACTTTACAAAGCTACTTTTTAATTTTCAACCAGTCCAAATATGGCAAGGATTCAAACTCCAGTAGACATGGGGTTACCCTCTCTAGTCTCTCCGACAAGCTGTTAGAGGAACTGTGATCCTTATCCTCCCTTGTATGTAGATTTTTTAAGGGCCTTATACATTATCTTTATTAACACGACATAATCAAATAGTCAACTTGCAGACCGTGTAAAGTCACAAGTAAAGAACATTACATAACGGAGGTAGGTTTTAAGGTATTAACTCATATATAAAGCTCCTGGTAATGTTTTAGGATGTTTGATTGTTTCATTTTCTCTATTCGTACTTCTTTAAAAGTATTCTGGACAATCATGGAGTGGATTGATTCTTGTGTATTTGCCTAATAGATTCAAGGATTTATAATACCAGCACCTATGGAATATCTGATGTAGAAGTTCTTGTCATGCAGGAGAAATTGCTCAGAATTGGCCATATTTTTGAGCAAACACTGGAAGGTCACTGTTTTGTTCCTCCGATAGTGAATTCTGTATCATAACTCCATTGATCATGGGCTGTCATCTACGTTCAAAGAAAGTATCATACTGACTCGCAGTCAACAGTTTGCCTGGATCGATAAAAGGTATTGCTGCATACATCGTCTACTTGAAGATCTCAAAGATGGGCGAGTCTTATATGTGACGGTCTCGTATGTTAGATCAACTTAAAATCAATTATGTATTACTGGGTAAATTACAAGTTTAATGAGTTAATTTCACATATAAGATCGTCTCATTCAAGTTTTTTTTTTTTTACTCAAGGTTAACCTAATTGTTAATTGTAGAATGGTGGATGCTTTCCGAAGAAGTATCAAGTAATGGCATTGGCTTAACTTCGGCCTGGTTTCTTTAGTTCCATTGTAATTAAGAGAATTCCTTCAGCATAATTGTTAGATAGCATTGTATTTTGTAACCAAGTCATTGTTGGATGACCTGTTGTAATATTTTTTTGTATTTTGCACAATAGCTCTGACGAGAGCCAAGTTAAAATTATTCAATTTTCTTTCTTGCAATAATGCATCTCTTAGACTCTTACTAGACCTGTCCAACGATTTACGGGTGGGATTATGGTCAAAATACGGATCGAAAGATATGTTAAATCGGCTGATTGTCTTTGGTTTTAATGCTTTTTTTTTTCTGTATATTTCAACAATTTTCAAGTATGTTTATATTTATTCGGCTTTTCTATCAATTGCAACATGTTTTTGACATTCATATATTTCTGGCAACTTTTATTTTGTTTAAAAAAAAGTGTCTACATTGAAGTTTACAAATTACAACCCACAAGACTACAACAGATGCTCTTGGAAGCTCAAAGAAAGTTATTAATGTCGGCGAATAAACAAGATTACTACTACTCATTATTATGAGACAATGAACGCAACAAATCCTCGTAATCTTGGTTTCATCTTCGGTGTTGGTAGTCAATTGTGAAAGCTCAAATTCAAAACCATTACTATTACTATCTTTGTTTAACATCCTGTCACGACCAATGCTGAATTCATACCAACCTCTATGAACATGCCAATACTAATCACTAGATTTCATGCCCGTGCGTTGCACGGGTTATAAAAATTGACTCACCTCTAATTGCTATGGATTTTTTTGGGCGAACATTCAACTCATTCGCTGTTTTGATACTCCCATCTCAATCATTTGATAATGTTAAAAAAAAAATTCAATTGATGTTTTGATAGTCCCCCGTCTCAATCATTTGATACTGTTAAAAAAATTTCAATTGATGTTTTGATAGTCCCCTGTCAATCATTTGATACCGTTAGATCAATTATAATTATGCCTTGTGTAGGATTCATGCACTATGGATTTTTTTGGACGAACATTCAACTCATTCGATGTTTTGATACTCCGCCTTTCAATCATTTAATAATGTTTAAAAAAAATTCAATTGATGATTTGATACTCTATCGTCTCAATCATTTGATATTGTTAAAAAAAAAAATCCAATTGATGTTTTGATACTCCCCGTCTCAATCATTTGATACTGTCAAAAAATATTCAATTGATGTTTTGATAGTCCTCGTCTCAACCATTTGATATTGTTAAAAAAGATTCAATTGATGTTTTGATAGTTCCCCGTCTCAATCATTTGATATGTTAAAAAAATACAATTGATGTTTTGATAGTCCCCACCTTATGATTATCTTTCAATGTGGGACAGTTTTCCTATTTATATTTAGTATTGATTTTTTGAGCTTATATGTAGTTTTTTTTAATGTTTATTTTTCGATGTGGGACAATTCTGTTATTTGTACGTAGTATGTTCACAAAAACTACATTATTTTTTCAATGTGGGACAAATAACATAATTTCTTTGTTTCAAGAATTACTCTTATTTATAATCATAGGATCACCTCACCTTATGGTTATCTTTCAATGTGGGACAGTTTTTCTATTTATATTTAGTATACTCACCACACCTATGTTATTTTTCAATGTGGGACAAATAACATATATTGTACACCATTTTTTGAGCTTATATGTAGTTTTTTTTAATGTTTATATTTCGATGTGGGACAATTCTGTTATTTGTACCGATGTACGTAGTATGTTCACAACAACTACATTATTTTTTCAATGTGGGACAAATAACATA
>JAGPOY010006558.1:2456-12693 GCA_018983105.1 Silene uniflora | reverse complement strand
TTGGTACGGATGTATAACCTTATGTAATACACTTCGGAGACGATTTGCTAAAATTTTTGAAATAATTTTATAAACGGTAGAACAAAGACTAATTGGCCGAAAATGGTTTGCTGATTGAGGATTATCAATTTTAGGAATTAATGCTATAAAAGTATGATTGACTTCTTTAAGAAGTTTACTAGAATGAAAAAATGCTAAAACTGCTTTGGTGATAGAATTTCCTACTATATCCCAGTATTTCCTACTAAAATCTGCAAGAAATGAGGGACTTGAAGGAGTAATATTCTTCCCGACACTGCATATAACTATATAAGCCCTTTACCTAAGCACAAATTAGAATTACATGTTCACGGTACAATCACACACCATGATATGGTCCAGTTTTGTAAAAAAAATTCAATTACTACTATAGACGAGTTGTCTTTTTATAGTGTGCGAGACTAATGTAAATATGTAATAACATGCTTTTTTTTTTTATACTAGTTGTCTCTCCGTGCGCATCAAAGCCAAGGTACGACGTGTATTGCTGTTGAAGCTATTAGGCTTTCAGATAATGGTAATTGTAGTTTTCTCAATGAAATTGTGCAACCCAAACTATATAACTTGTATTAGGGGAGAATGGAGTTGACTTCTTTTTCTGCCATGAGTGTTCGCCAGCTTCAAATAGGGCATGGAAAACACAAATTCTCGCTTTAGATGGACACTATCCGTCTAAAACAAGCTGTAGACGGATAATGTCCTTCTCACAAAATGCAAGTGGATTGTGCAGGTGGGTGGAAAATGGATACCCCCACTTGCCTCTCATTTGCATTTTGTGAGAAAGACACTATCCGTCTACAACTTTAGACGGAAAATCACAAATGGGATAAAGAATGGATTTATGTTTGGAGAATCAATAGCTTTCAAAATCATTAGCAATCCCTTTAACTTCTAATCTTTCAAACAAAGGTCTTACAAATGTAAATGACAAACTCACTACACGGAATTTTATATCATCATTCCTTTTAAGAAAGCAACACAACTCAACATGATTCGCTTCCCACGAGTAAGCGTAATTTCATACAAATACCTCTCACACGATATCAAACCCTTCCGATCTTCCATATCAATCCTCAATGTCCTTGGTAAAGAAGTTACACGCATGCGACTGGCACGGACACACGGTTATTGATCGTGACACACATGTAAACTTTTAAGCTTTGACAAAAAAATATAAAAAAATAAAAAATAATAATTTTTAAGCCTTGACTAAAAAAAAAAATAGCTAATTAATCTAAACCAAAGCTCGCTGTTCTTATGAACTAGAATCACAGGCTGTTAAGGAGACATGCCATATCCTGAGAGCCAAATCATATTCTGCAAATGCACCTACTCCATACCATCCCACTATTTTAACCATGGCTAACAAAAGCATGCTCAAAATTACATGTAATACTCTAACATTCAATCAAACCTGAGATATGGCAGGCGGAATAAGTAGATAAAAGAGGTATCAAGAGACAATGAGTTTAAGAAAAGAAGCATTTTATACTAAGCCACCTAAGCTTTTCACTTTCTCAAGCGCAACCTCTTCCATTTGAACAAGCTGACTGCAAAATGACTCGACGTCCTGTGCCTCTTTGCTTAATGTCAATCTGTATTCTTCCCAAAGGTATGCGCCGTCTTTACCAGCTATTTTCAACAAGACATCAAAGCCTTCGCAATCAACTGACTGAACATAAGCATCCTGCATAAGATATCGCCAAAGGATTTGTAAAGTACTCATGAATAGAGAAAATAAGGATAAACCTAGAATCAAGAAGACAGCAAATCCTACTACATGCAGAATTAACTTCTATGGTTTTAGGAATACTCAAGAAAAAAAAAATCTATGGTTCTGGGACAGCATAGAGGAATGATTAAAACATTACTATCAAAATCATTATGTTAACAGGGTAAGGAAGGTTAAAGTACAAAATTTGCATGGGAGCGAGGCTGTTTTCAGATGACTAATAATGAAAAATGTTTTGTAACTATGACGAACATCCGTTCAAAACTCTTTCAGATTAGATATCCGAACTTTCGGATCATACAGATCAGACAGCGAATCGATTTAGATAGCCTTAGTAGTTTCGACTTGCGATTAGTAAGCATGTCTAATTGTCTATTGAGAAAGTTTCTTATTTAAAGCATACAAGACTCCGGTCTTAGTTTGAGAAGGCGCAAGGGGCATTGAGGCAATGCGGTCTCAAGGAAATGAGGCGCAAGGCGAGCCTTACAAACAGGAGGCACATTGATTTTTTAGTTGCACATTTATATTTTAGAATAATTTTTTGTGCAACAACAGTCCCCCTCTTGTTTTTAAAGATGCTTAACATGAATTTATAAGTGAAATTAAGCATTAGGGGGGCAAGATAAGGGTAAAATAAAAGAATTTGGGAAAAAACATATAGGATTTAATATTAATGCGCCTCACTAGTTACGCCTCGTGCGTCTCATGTGCGTTAGGCGCGCCTTTTGGATCCCATGAGCCTTAGACACCTTGAGGCTATTTGGTTGGCACGAAGGGTTTGCCACAGGCACGCTTTATAAGCTAAGATTGCAACAAATCAAAATCGGAATATTAAAACCAGAATTTGGTTAGTCGACATCTAGAAAGGTTCAAATGTCCACCAACACAAGGATGCTTTACAAGAAGAATAGGAGGTAACGGCTGCCACATATTTTGACAAGGTCCAAGAAAAACAGTCATCGCACTCCCAGCCAATGCCTAAATGGAAGTAAGATGTCCAGAATAGTGAATATAATACAGCTTGAGAAACTCACTACTAGCTTTGTTTAACCTATAGAATGCATACATCTATCCTAATTTCCCCATTTGACGTTAGTGGTTAAACGAGTAAAACTTTAACCAACGGAATATCATAATATACAAATTTTATATTGCATTTTTACATATCTTAGGATAGATTAATAGCCAAAACTGATATCGGTTGACCACCTATGTTAAAGGAACAATGTAAATGAGATGAGAGAGTATGATACCGAAGATATAGGTATATTCTTACCCTTGGATTGATATTCAAAAATGCAAAACATACAACCACTAGTGCTCTTCGTCGTAGCTCACTCTGATTGATACCATCAATTAGTTTCGCCGCTAACGGAGCTGCACAGAAGAAAAGCTTATGTTAAAGTAAAACAATCATTCCAACCAAGCACAATCGAAGCTCAGATAAATAGTATTCCCTCTAATTCAAGTATACTCATCATATTATATACATAAAAAAAATGTCAATGTTGAAATATCAAAACTTGTGTGTTTTTGTTGTAAGAAAAACACAAGCATTGATGTTACTATTCCTCCATCTTAATGCATGTATAAATGTGCATCGACGGGAGTATGTATCCAATGACAATCTTACATAAGTTATCAAACTTTGCTTTATGGAAATCATCTAGATCCACTTCATCAATTCCACCATTTCCATCAATGAACATACAAGAGCTGCAACACCAGAAATTATGAGTAAAAACGAGTTCTTTACACAACGTACATATGAAAGATACAAGGACCATGTGTAGCTTACAAACACAATTTAAAGAGCTCTCGTCAGTAATTTCATGACTTAAAGTGCATGACAATCACCAAAAACCCGAACCCCATATGGTAGAAGAAAATCAGGGATGCACATTGCTACTCCTAAGTCCTAACCCACAAAGGAGCAGTTTAACTGTCTACCAGATTCATAAAATAATAACAGTCTAACATCACAATAATATTTTGAATATAGCAGAGGCAGTGCTGCTTCGCTTCTTCATGTTTCCTCACGTACCAATGCCAAACATATTGTATACCGGAAATGTGTACGAATGCTCGACAGAAATTAAACATTAAGGGCCTGACATCTAGCCATGAAAAAAAAAAAGGTTAGACGAAGTTATTTCCTCTGCTTGTGTTGTGACGTCTCACTATTCCATTTTTGATGACCTGCGGTCTGAAAATTTTCTCATCTTGGTAACATCTCAGTATCCACAGCTCCAAGGTGGAATTCGCCCAAACCTCATAGTACCAACGTTGAAATAATCCTATCTGAAATTGTACAAGTATACATATATGTTTACAATAGTTTAACTAGGGCGTATAAGGAAATATTTAAAAAGAAAAAGTGATAACTAGATTACAATTTTATTTCGAGATGTTCACACCAAATAGGTGACCTATGAAGTTTCAGATCATGGTAAGTAAATATTTTCATACAGTTTTAGGAATTTGGAAATTTTGGTTGTTAGTGAAGGCAGTAATTTTCTGAACAAATTTCCACTTAACTACTGTTTTAGGTGAGGAAGTGGATGCTTAAGTGGAGTATTAGTTCCCCCATTTGACAAAATAATTGTTAAAACTATATGTTTTCAGGCAACCTTTACTATACCGGCCATCTTACTATCCATTAATTGGTGTAGAACTTATAACTAGTTGGTAAATTTTCAATACAGCAAAACTGAAACATTCATCCGAGTGATGTCAAACTCAGCGAATAAATGAATCCTATACTTCCCAACTACTTTACCTGCCCCAACCTCAACAACCAGAAAAATAAGATGCAATGCCATAATGAACTTGCAGCAACAGCATTCTGTCTTGTGTGATTCTACCCTTTGTTGGATAATATTATAGGAGAGAAAGGAAGGACAGAGAGGGGCAGGGAGAGGAATCGAGTAATGCCATTTTCCTTTGTTTGATTTTAATTTGTCTACAAATACGGAAAATTGATCCCTCCGTTTCCAGCAACCCAATTTGCTAACCGAACAAGGGAAATTGCCCCCCTATTCCTCCTTTCTCTTTCCATTCAAACAAAGCATTAGTCTATATAGAAGTCTTCCGTTTAATGGCGAGTGAAGTACTGTTTCCTAGTAAGGGGATAAGATCCAGCATGAATTTATGCAAGTACTCCAGTTTACTATTTCCAAGAGCAAGCAGCGAGGTAAAATAAGTTCAAATTCGAAGGATAACAAGAGGGTTATACCCTTGCTTAATAGATATGAAAATGGAAGGCTAAATCTTAGTTCTCAAATGATAAAAATAGGAAACGAGAAAGTTCAGCTAAATCCCCCAAAAATTGAAAATGTTTAATTCAAAAGAATTCGAGAAAATACTATGGAGTAACTGGTAGCAGAAAACTTATCATTTGGGTTTGTAAATATATTGTCTTGTTGCTTCCGAAGGCTAAATTTTAGTTCCCAAATTCATACATAGAAATATTCACATATGCTCAGTCATAGAGTGTTATACTGCAGCTTACATGACCAATAGGATAATGAATGTCATTAGGCTTTTATCAGAAGCTCATTTGCTAGTTCAACATTCCAAACACTTCGCCCCACCTTGGTGGACCTAGGTGGAAGCTTCTTTCAAGGTATAATGTAATGCTATTGTCGTAGGCTTTCAGAGATCATAGAGTGTCACTGAAAAGGCAAATAGTTGACTGATTAGGACGAGGGTTCTCTCAAAGGGGATTCTCATGCTCATCAGTACTGAAAAAAGAAACTGTACCGAAGCCTGCTACATCTCAGGCGCTGATTCTGATTCAATTGCGGATTTACTGCAATCTACCCCAGAGGCATCTCTTATACAACAACAACATCAGAGGCATCTCTTATGAGTTATTTTATTGATGATGCCTTAACGCAATCTCCTTCGCTCAATTCTGGAATTGTTAAATTCAACACCAAAAATTCGACGGATTTCGCATATGAAGATTGGTAGTCAACTTCTGATAATAACCAATAATGCTAAAAATACTATTGGTACATCCTCTATGGGTAGTGGCTCTGATAAACATTCGGGCACTGATGGACTTGGGGTTGAATTTGGGGATTGCGAGAAAAATCTAATCCCACAAATAAGCGCCCTATAAAGAAACTGTTGCTCCTAAATCCCAAATTGGAATGGAATTGCGTCTAATCCATGATAATCCATGAAACTGTCTAACCCATAACCCACCTGTATCACTAGTGGGCAATTTATTAGGTGCCAGACCTAAAATTGACCAAGAGAGTTTGAGGCCAAATACTGGAATAATGTAAGGAAAGACACCTGACATATTCTACTATAAGAAACGTTGGTTCTTTCAGTTAAATGATACTTGTAATCTCCATACTCCAAGTTGGCAATTGTATGATGAGGCTTCAGAGATAATAAAATTGCAGGAGACCATAAATCATTTTAGAACCAAACCCTTGTTGGACTTGTTTGGCCCGCATGTTTCATTCTATATAGTACTCGTATTAACTAACAGAAATCATTGAATTTGTGATCGAGGATGTATCCTAAGCTGCCTCTCTGACATCAACCCTATCTCTGAGGGGGAGTTGCGGTAAACTTGGATGTTGAATCTAAGCCTTCATAAAACCAATAAATCCTATCAAAACTCGAAGTCTAATTTAGTAAGCCACCATTCCCAGACCATGTTAACAAACTTTAGTATAATATCTATTTTAAGATATGTTACTAAGACTTGGCTTAAAGTGTCGCCATGTCATCGTGCAAAGCGGTATCAGATTGTCAAACATGGCTATTTTATGAAAAGGAAGAATTCAGTTGGCCTAAAATAAATGTTCCTGTCATGTGACTCATGTCGCGTCGTGTCATGTTGGGAGGATGGTATGTAGGACAAGCAACACAAAACCACAGTGAAGTGTCAAAGTAGCGTAGTTTTAAGAGGAAAAAATGCGTCTAAAAGAAGAGTATTTTTTTTTTAACTTTTTCTCTATAGTCGTTCATATTCACAAATACGGTAGAGAAGTAGGAAAATTTCCTACCTGGTGTTGAACTTGTACACCACATAATTTTCATCCTCGTCGAGTAGCTCAACAAGGTTTTCGCTTCGAGATGTGTGGCCAACAGTAGAAGAACTTAATATACCAGATACAGCATAACTTGATTCTGCTATTTCCGTATTCTCAGCCATAATCATCTCCCGTAGGCTTTCATAGGCAGATTTCACCTGTTACAAAAACCAACAAGATAAAAGGCAAATAGTAATACAGGAGAAGAGAGCATACAAAATAACAGCACAACTCGTAAGCACAATGCTCAACAAATTAAATTTTGATTCCACAAAAAACATAGACATAGTATTATGTTTAATACCGTAGGTTGAGTCCATTCACAGTAGACCATCTCAAAACATGGGATGATGGGATTATCTTGAAATGACTAAAGCTTGGATTACTGAAGAAAATGCGCAAATAAATTTTTGTGAATACTTATTCTAATACTTCGTATAAGTATAAACAAACATAGAAAAACATGAATACTAATACAACCCTACAAGCTCGACTCTTCTAAAACAGTTATGGATCCCTATTCATATGAAAACAAGGAAAGCGACATAGCTATTCAGGATCAATGTTAATCTCTCCGATTCTTTGAATTTTTGTGATTTCGGATTGGGTAAGAAACCAAGAAAGTGGATATTTGTTGCAACGAAGCAAGTTGCAAACAGGTTAAAAGAGGAAGGGTATAATTAAGTACAGCAGTACAGTGTACTTGATTTTGAAACGGTAAGCTTAGAGAAGTGGTTATAGACATGTCTACTTTACAATAAGAAAGGAAATGGTAAGAATCCAAAAAATTGGCCTGGAAAAAAAAAGGAAAGTGGCAAGAAATCAAAGAGTAAAAGGGACTAGACAGATACTGCTTATGTGATTGTTAAGTGGATGGCAGGCGATGATAGTGCTCATAAGAAGCAAAAACAAGCAAAGAGATATCAAATATCCAGACTAGACCAAGTATCCTCTCTAGGTATATGATTGTGTCGACAACGCACTCACCCAGGCGAAATTTGAGAAACATAACAAAGTTCCAGGTAATACAATTTTGGGATTTTTTAAACCATCAAAGTAGGCATTTGCATTTCTTGTGAAATAAGCATTTCTGCGCAGCCACTCATATATGTGTTACTTATAAAATTTGCGTACTAATGTTCCATAAGCCTTTAAATAACAAGACTATCTAGTGCATGTAGTCACAGTGAAAGTAGAATCATAAACCCTTGGGCTACTATAGGTATAGTTATAGGCTAAACGGCCCAAAGCAAATTAAAGCAAACAGAAAAGTGGGTTCAGTAACTAATCAGGCATTATTTCCAATATCAACCACAAACCATCTACAAGAAGATTCAAAAGTGAACTCTAGTTACCTTCTCTTCTCTTAGAGGAACAACTTCACCAGTCAACGCAATGCGGGGAGGAAGCTGTAGAAAAGGAAAACCGGAAGATTTGTTAAGCTTTAACTTGAGCACAAGTCATTAAGTTTGACACCATCACCTGAAGAACAATGCAATCAAGACCAACCTTTTTCATTGATTGATATAAACTTGCAAGTCGCCCAGGGTGAGGACTGGCCACAGCAAATGAAGCACGCACATCTGCTACAGTATTCTGTAGCAAAGAAAAAGTATATTTTTAGTTTCAAATATTTGAAGGACAATTGAAGAAAAAATGCCGCATTTACCAATAGTATATATATCTTCAGGTTGCATACAGCTAAATCATTTAGAATGTGGAACAGATCAAATTAGTAGAAATAGGTAATAGCAAGATATATACTATATCTAAACGAAACAACAAATCTTGGGAAAAGCCTTCTACACATTTCTCCAGACATTGCGTAAAGTGACACCGAATAAAAGAAAGGTTGATTGTTGACAACCAGCTTGATTTTGAGATTTCTGCATCGTTTGTTTAGTTTTTCCACCGATTTGAACTTTGATTGCCCCCAAGTACGGGACTCCACTAATACAATCGAAATTGTTCCACAGTTGTCCAGCTAGGAAACTGAATGTGTGAGATTATTGACCCAAATTAATAAAGGCAATACAGTCTCTCGATTGTTGAAAGTTACAATCTCACAACTAGGGATGTCACTGAGGCGGTGCAAGTAAATACCAGAGATAGCTTAGCAGCATAACAACGAACTTACTATTGACTATTAGTCTGTAACTACTCCCTCCGTCCCGAGGAGAGGGGACCATTTGAGGGTAGTGTTATGGGATGACAAGTGGACAATAATCAAATAAAATGATCAAATATCCCCCTTAGAAGCATGAATACTATAGAAAGGTAAACAAATGAGCAGGAGTATGAGAGTATGATTTAAAAGGGGTGACTAACCACATTATGCAAATCTTTTTCGGGAACCCAGATATATGGGTTGCCCTTCCTGAGCAAATACTTGACCTTTGAAGTGTAAATGCCCTGCTTGCTGAAACACAGCAAAGGCAAGCATAAGACGATGCGAATTCAAACAATTTAAGAGTAGGAGAGTAATGGTGCTGACATTACCTTTCCTTGGAAGCATCTTTAATGGTGTTGAGATTACCTTGCCAATTAGAGGCAAGAATGTTCTGGTCAAGTATGAGTAGTAACACTATCAGCACAAATTCTAAGTTAATTGAATATAAAGAGAAAGAGAAATAGAGAGAACTTTGCATTTCTTAGCTATGGAGAATGCATTTGCGTTGCTGCCCTTCATCATCACTTATCTTGCACTCAAGCTGTTCGATGAAATTACTGTGTCTACGCAAACACAATGCCTTCGCCTTTTAATGCCTTCTCTCTTTCTTTTTCTTTTTCGAAATTAGGTCGAGTACCGTAGCCATGTAAAGTACTCCGTAGGTAGGTGGGCATGTATTATTTTTCTCATCTTTTTCTCATGGGTTGGTTTTTGTATTAAAATGACCTAAGTTAATAGCTCCGTTTATAAATTGCACCCAATATCAGTTTTCGACCACTTTTCCGTCAAAATTCAAATTTTTTGGGTTAGAAAATTGATTTTAGGACGTTTTTGCCCTTTCTTCCTTCTTCTTACGCTGTTAAGTCCTCTTCCATCTTCCCCAATTTAATTTGAGCTTCATCTTCCCCGAATCCCCAATTTAATTTCTCCTTCATCTTCCCCAATTTAATTTCTCCCTCATCTTCCCTAATTTAATTTCAGCCCCATCTTCCCAAATCTCCAATTTAATTTCTCCCTCATCTTCCCCAAATCCCCAATTTAATCCCCAAATCAATTCGGTTAATGTCAAGCAATTAGCAAATTAAACCCAGAAATTAGGTTAGCAATCAATTTGAAAACATTACAAATCAATTTGGGTTTGAAAACATTACAAATCAATTTGGGATTGATAAGGGGACGGGGAAGTTTAAAGGGTTTTGTTTGTTTGTAGCTCGGTTGAGGCTGCTCTTGTGGTAGCGA
>JAGPOY010006557.1:0-10237 GCA_018983105.1 Silene uniflora | reverse complement strand
AAATGAATATTGCGTAAATAAACATGTTATTAAATCTACAATAATTTCCGATCCACTGTTAAGATTTCACCTCTCATAAGTTTTGTACACTACAAATAAAAAAGCAGAATATACTTCGAATAGAATTAAGAACATAAACTTATAAAAAGTGTATGGGTAGACAAAGTCAAATTTTCTAAAATTTAGTAATTTAATAAAGAGTTTTTTTTTTGTCAAAAACTACCTTATATTTAGGGGTATTTGTAAAAATATTACCTTACATTATTATTTTTGTTTTCAACTACATACCTTTGTTTTCTTTATTTTTATTCGATAACTACCCTAATTTTTACTTTTAATAATACTTTCCGTTACCACCCGTGCAGTGCACGGGTTCAAAAACTAGTTGTAGGTCTAAAATTTGAGTTATGGTGACTAGTGACTACTACTTCATATAATTGTTTCTTACTGTAATCGTAACACATCTCTTATCTTCTAAATGAATAGGTATTTTCACAATTTTTCCCTCCAAAAAACATCTTATTAAATAAAGAAGCTAATTAATTAAGTGTATTCACTAAACAAGGAAATGAATAATTATGATTTATCATTAAATTATTATCTTTTCATTAAAATTAAGTTCTTCATCAATTATTTTCACTAAAATTTAAACTATATTATTTTTAATTAAAATATAAATAATATTTATATAAAACTAGAAATCGTAAATTCTGTTATTGATGATATTATTTTAGATTAACTTGATGCTACGTATAAAACAAAATTGTAAAATGCTATTATTATTACTTTCGTGGCAATAAAAAAATAAAATTGAGAGAATATATACATTGAAATCATTAGCTTTGTGGCATAAAAATATTTTCTGTAAAATACATTTCAGCACATTGATTAATTTTCGATTCCAACCTTTTTTTCTCAAAGAATAACAATGACGAAAAATATGAACAATTAATGAGATACCACTATTATATAAGTAATTTATTCAAAATAAAAAAACTCTATATGGCGTGCATTTACTGCACGGAGTCTAAACTAGTACAACATTACTTAAAAAAGTTTTTCTAAGGGCACACATTAGTAACTCATATATGGTGATTAATAACATATTAACATGACATATTCAACCGTATTCTCATTTTTACCATATTTAAAGAGAATATGTTGTTAATCTTACTATATTTGCCCTCTGATCTACACCAATGGTAATGGAAAATGTGGGTTATTTAAGAATATTTGCCCTCTGATCTACCTCCGCTTGTGGTTGGAAATTTCAAAGTTCTTGATTAAAATTTTCCATCTATTTTCGAAATTCCTTTAAACCATTAACCGTTTGCCTCCGTTCAAATTTTCCGTCTCCGTTAGAAAGAATTCCTAACTTCGCTACTGCTTCTACTAGAATTATCAAAATATAAGAATATAAATTATTTTATTTTATGGAGGTTTAAACTTAATTCCCGAATCAAGCCACATGAAAAAATATCTGGATTTTGCCATATGATTAGACTTGCCGACTTCACTATACCTCAAATAACCACTATACTTCAACACGTATTTGTACCCAAATGATTAATTTAATATACATAACATTCCGAAATAGTACCAAAATTTATAAACTCCCAAAAACAATGACAATCGACAACCGAATCGTTGGTCCTAAAAAAGAAAAACAAAAAACCGGTGACCATTAAAATTCCAAATAGCGACATATCCGTGTCCGCGATTCAAGATACGTGGTTCAGGACCACGCATGTACGCAAATCATTGGTACACATATTAAGAACACTCCATTTCTTGCATACTCCCTCCCATTCGCTATTTTCTTCCCCTTTGTAATGGGCACAAGGATTAAGGGAGGGAGTATAATATATGGGTGGGGTTTGGTGTTTGGAGAGAGGTATGAATAATTAGAATAAAATATTAATAAAGGAGATGAGTGGGGTTTGGTTATTGGAGAGAAGTAGGAATAATTAGGATTAAATATTAATAAAGGATATGGTGGGGTTTGGTTATTAGGGAGAGGTATGAGTATAATATTAATAAAAACTTTACCAAAAAAGGAAAGGGGAAGAAAACCTGAATAATCCGTTTTAGGAAATAAGGAAGATTATAGTGAATGAGAGGGAGTATATTTTAATCTTACAATAATACTCATATTAATGCACAATATAATAATCTTTGCTCAAGTATCCGTTTTAAATATTAAAACGGACAAGATATTACCACATGTCTGGTAATAAAAATAAAAATTTTGGCATTCGTTGACTGATTTTAAGCTTAAGACGGATAACGGGTCGGTCTTTAAGATGCGTAATAAATCTCTTATATAATTCACACCTGTACAATCTTCAATTGAATCAATCATCCAACTTTTCAGGGAATCAAAAGAAAAACTCACCTCTTCCCTTCATTTCCCCTTTTTTATTATTAATCTCAGACTGCATCAATTACTTCAGCGTGTTGAGATTAATTTCTAATATTCCTATATATAATACTTAAAATCTTTCATTACAATTGAAGCTTCATTAAATCTCTGAAACTACCTAGAAGCTCAGCTTTCAGCTTTCAGCTTTCTTATTGTATGTGCGTCTTTTTTTCTCATACTTGATTCAATTTTACTATCATATACACTAAAATATTTGTGTACAACCGTTTTACATAAACATTATTGTATAACCACAACTTATCTTACATAACTACCCTTGTGAATTTCTGATAGTAGTATACTTTCTTTTGTGTGCCTATTTTCGTAAATAAAACTCGTTAAAACCGTCTTACACAAGACCTTTTTTGTTCATATCTACCTTTTTAAAGGTATTTTCTCATTTTTTGTGATGAGAAACCCTAAATTAAGGGTATTGTTCAGTATAATTTCTGCCATAGTGCTAGTCACACTATTGTATGATTCTTCAGTAAATAGTAAATGGAGTATGATTCATGAAAAAGGGTTGAAATATGGTTGGGTTATGCAAGAATTTGTTGATCGTTCATTTAATGTTAATAACACAAATGATATTAAATTGAAAGATTTACAAATATGTGATGAATTCTTTGATCACAAAGGTTATAAAAGTAGTTGTGATTTCTTAATTGCAAACCCAGATTGTACTTCAGGTGGGTTTTTCAATTACATCAAATTTTTTTACTGTGATTGTCAAAATTACAGTTTTTTGGGTTACTTAGTTCTTGGTGCTTGGCTTGCTGTACTGTTTTATTTACTGGGTAATACAGCATCTGATTACTTCTGTTGTTCATTGGAGAATTTATCAACCCTTCTCAAAATGTCCCCTACTATTGCTGGGGTGACTTTACTCCCTTTAGGAAATGGAGCATCTGATGTTTTCGCTAGCATTGCCGCTTTCATGGGGACGGGTTCTGGTGATGTTGGATTGAATGGTGTTTTGGGTGGGGCTGTGTTTATAACCTGTATTGTTGTGGGAGTTGTTTCCTTAAGTGTAGCTGATAAACGGGTTCAAATCGATAAGAAATGCTTCATAAGAGACCTTGCTTTCCTTCTAATCACCATACTAGCTCTTACAATAATTATGATTATTGGGAAGGTGACAATTTGGGGTGCTTTAGCTTTCCTCTCAATATATGTGGTTTATGCTGTGTATATTACTGTCAATGAGTTTCAGAGGGAAAAGGGCACCGGTTTCAAATCGGCTGGTGTTGCACCATTGCTTCCTGTGGTTGAAAGTGAGTCTATCAATGCTCCATTGCTTAGTCCTGATAGTCATGGTGACGCACATGATCATTTGCATAAGAAGGGCCATTGGATTTGGGATAGTAATTTTGCGTTCTATTCCGATTATATTAAGGCCACTCCAGAGGATTGCCATAATACAACTGTGTGGGGTTGGTCTAGTGAAGAACAACAGTCTGCCATTTCCTTTTCAAACCTCTGTTGGTTGCTTGAGATACCATTGAATATTCCTAGAAGGTTAACAATCCCGACTATTGATGAGTGTCGGTGGTCTAAGATGTATGCGATAGCCAGTACATTTTTAGCCCCCGTGCTTTTAGCGTTCTTATGGAACACAAGGGAAAATATCGACCCTTTAAGTGGGAAAATTGCGTACTTCATAGGGTTCGGGACTGGATTTGTTCTCAGTATTCTGGCTTCATTGTACACTAAAACCGAACACCCACCTCGTGAATACTTGTTCCCATGGATATTTGGTGGGTTTTTGATGAGTATGATTTGGTTCTACATTTTGGCTGATGAGCTTGTTTCTCTGCTTGTCTCATTAGGGACAATATTAGGCATCAACCCATCTATGCTGGCCTTAACTGTATTGGCATGGGGGAATTCGATGAATGATTTAATGTCAAATACAGCATTTGCAATGAACGAAGGAAATGGTGTGCAAATTGCAATGTCGGGCTGTTATGCTGGTCCTATGTTCAACACATTAATCGGGTTGGGAGTTTCATTGGTGCTCGGAACATGGTCCTTGGGTTCAGAACCATACGTGGTTCCCCGAGATGCAGGCTTGTTTGTCACGGTGGCATTTCTCACGGCTGGTGTCGTTTGGGCGCTTGTTGTATTGCCCAGAAGTGATATGCGCCCGAATAAGCTTTTGGGAGTGGGTCTCATTATAATCTATGTCGTGTTTCTTTCTATCAGGATCAGTATGGCTATAGGAATCGGTTCACTAAGTAGCTTAGGTATCGGATCATTATAGATGCCGTAACTGTAGTCTCAGCATAATGTATATATATTTATCATCTTTGTACAGTTTTAATTGTGTGAGAGTATATGATTATCTGCTTTGTATTTGAATTAGCACTTGATTTCAGGCAGAGGATCATATCTGTATCGTACAAATCAATTTTCTTGTATAAATCAGTTCATTTTATTGAGTTCAGTTGCAGAAAGATCAATATTCACCTTGTCTTTGATCTGACATTTTGGTTTACTGTACACTTTTCACTTGCCTCTCCAAATTTGAGCCTCTCATTTTTTACATGAAAGTATGCTTTTGATCCTTTAGAAGTCCATCTAATTATTTTATCAATTCGTGTGATCGAGACATTTCGTATTATTTTAGTTGGATGTTATTCGGGCAATTATAGTCAAATCATTTGATCGGATCAGTTTAATGAGGTTTAGCCATACTTCTTCTATATAATACTCCGTAGTAACAAATTAGACACGCTAGCCTAGTTGATTTGGAGGTTGAACTGAAAGTGATCGGCGAGGAAACTTAGCATTGTTGTTGATGAATGATGACCCACTCTATTTGACTGTTCTTTATTCATTGCGTATTATGCAATTACATGTAATAAAAAACTTGTATGAACTACACAAATGATACAATATGAATTGTTGCTAGACTTGCTACATTACTCCGCAGTTGAGTTAACATCATGTTTACATAAGAAACAAAAAGGCATATGTCACCCTTCATCTAGGGCCGACCTAATTGCCATAACTGCCCATAATCAACTCACATCCTCTCATGTCTTTTTCAATTAGGATATATAATCCTTTTCAAATTAATAAAAAACAAAATATGTCAAGTATCTCACACTCACATGAGCATAAATGGTAATGCATATTGCTGAAATTTAAATTATTGTCAATTGTCAATTACTTTTATTTTGAATATTGATTGTAAGGACGTGTATAATAACAAATGTAAAAAAGAAAATACTCGTAGAATTAAGAGTGAAATTAAAATAACTTATGTTACGCTTTCATCAAGCCGAGATGAGTTATTTTTTTTATTCTCCTAGCCAATACGAGTTTTAACATTAATATAAATATTAGTTATTGTATTTTAACAGGTCTGATTTAAATTATCTTCATTTTTACGGTTCACAACAATCATAACACTCAAATATAAAACTACGTTTACAATTACAAATTACAATTCATAAATATTATATCGAATTTTAAAGATATAAAACCATGTTAAAACCCAACAAAAACTCATCTATCTCAAATTCTCAACACATATCGATCTTAGGTAAAGACTTTATCAAATGATGAGTATTCTGTATAATTTTAGTAATATTTTACGAAATTAATATATCAACTCTTCTTTAATTTTAGGGGTAAAGTTGGAAGTTCACAACTTTTCCTTAAATCCTCTTAATATAGAAATGGAGACAATAAAAATGGGAAGAAGAGAGTAATCATCTACAAAATTCTAGTTTATCATGTAATTGTTGACTTTTTATGATAAAATGGTCATATTTTCTCTATCATAAGCTTATGACACCTCAAAAATAAGAATTTGTGTTATTTTGATACTTGAGTCTTAACCCTAAGAAAAATGATAATTAGTACTCCCTCTATTTTCTTGAAGTAGCCCTATGGTCTATGGACCTACTTTTTCCTTCATAAAAAAAATAAAATAAAAAATGAGGCAATGAGATTAATTCATAAAAATGGAGGGAGTATATGAAAAATATTTTATTATAATTTTTAAAATATTATAGTCAAAATTATACTTTATGTTGAAGATCGTACAACTTTGGCCAAAATTATCAAAAATATTTCTAGTCAAAATTATACTAAAACATGTTGAGATCAGACTACAACTTTGGCCAAAATTTCGATAAATGTTGAATAAACGTTCTACGCGATTAAGAATGTATTAAATTTGTTATTTCGTATATTTCAACAACAAAGGCCTATTAGCTCAGTTGGTTAGAGCGTCGTGCTAATAACGCGAAGGTCGCAGGTTCGAGACCTGCATAGGCCATGTAATTTTATTTTTACCACTTTCCCTGGCACTCCCTGATCTGCACTGCCCATCCGCCCTTTTGCCAATCACCAGTAACAAACATGTAGGAAAGGAAACCGAGTGAAAATAGACAGAGGCCGCCTGAATAAAATGGCTAGACATTCATTTCACTATACGTCGTTCGACAAGCAAAAACCTGATCAGGACAGTCTTTTGGTAAGAAGTTGTAACACGGATATATCGATGGTTGTAATTTGTAAACTTGGAATTTTAATGCACAACTCTGAACTCCTGAAACTTGACAAGTCTAACTCTGAACCCTTTTATCCGATTCGTTGAAGCTCACTTCTATTTTGTCAGAACAGCAACTCATCGAATCGGATCAAACAAGTACGGAATGTTGCCATATCCAACATTTTAACAACATTGCCCAATTTTTTTTTTGACTGATGAACTGAAAAACCAGCATCAAAGGATTATAGAAACATGCAGTGAATATAAGTACAGAAATTTTCAGTAATTAGTACAACTATCAAATGGGTTTACAGCCTTACAGGTCCGCTCAGATTTTGACAAGGCTAGTGGTAAGCCATCAAACTGAATCAGCAAGAGATACTTCTATCCAAACCGGCACTAGTAATCTGCCCTGTATCATGAATTGAACGGCAGACTTTTGATTGAAACCTACAACTAACAATTCTAACATCACAACATACAATCTCACTCAAATACAACTGCCACGATGTTAAACTGTGCTTGAACAGCTCAACTTCGAAGATCTTCAGTTCTGAACTTCTGATGGAAGGAAACAGTTGAAACTCGGCTTAAAGAAGAAAAGTTCACAAATTTTAATTCCACGTGAAGGAAACCGGACTTCTGACTTGGTTCTTCTTACTAAACCACATAACAGACCCAAAAGCACTTTTAGAAGCAGGAGGATTGGTTCCCTTATTCTCGACAAAGGTGACGGTGTATTTCTTTTTCTCACCCAGATTCCTGAAATAGAGCTTGCTAGGCCTCACCTTGACACCGACATTTGCGGGTGCATTAGCATGAACTTGATATAGAGTTCTTGGAGATCCAACATTAGTCAGTTCCCGGGTGTACCTCACTGTGCGAGTCTTACCGAACAGGACTGAGAATGATGGGTAGTTTAGCTGGCCAGGATCCGAGAGTTTATGTTTGCAAGTTATGTTTCGCATTTTAGTGATGGTCTGGAGGTGTAGAGGGTTGTACTGTAAAGAGCATAGGAAGTCAATGTAGTCATTTGTGGAGAGGTCATACACTAGTCCTGGCGACATGGCCTTGTGAGGGTTGACATGGCCCGCTCCATGAGCCCACGGGTTGGATAGAGATCCGTCTGTAGCATCTCGAAGTGGGGCCTGCATGTTATCGTGATTGTATGCAGTAGTCATAAGGGCAGATTTGATTGCACTTGGGCTCCATTCTGGATGGGCTGCTTTGAGCAATGCTGCCAATCCACTAATGTGAGGGCAAGACATAGATGTTCCTGTAAATAGCATCCCAAAACCAAGCTTATCAATTACTCCGTGTTGCATTCTACCCCAACTATCAAATTCGAGCAGATGTTATTGTTTTAGTGAGAGATTTAATAATGCACCATACGACATTTACAAAAAGTATCGAAGTTGAGGGAACAAAAATTGGTAAATATTGAACAAATCCTTAAAATGAATATACTAATTGTAATAGTTGTAATACAAGTATTTAAATATGACACTTCTGCACATCGTCGAACATAAGTAGTATATAGTGTGACTTGAGCAACCGGTTAATTAAGCTATCAATGAGTATAAAGTTTAAAGAACTTCTAGGTTCGTATCTCCCATCACTTTCAGAAATGTATATTTCAGTTTCCATCACCGACTCTTCAATTTAAGTAACTTCCGTATCTAGTTCAGTTGCCAAATTTTCAGGATGACGACAGTTACCAGTCTATAATTGACATCATTAAAATTTTAGAATGTAGCCGAATGAGCAAGTAAAGGTAGCAATCATAGCATAAGATAAGCTATGCATTGAAGGATGAATAACCCTTTTCACCAAAATCCCAAAATTATGCTTCTGCTTAACTTCGCCGGGGTTGTGGGATACTGGGATACCATTAAGGACATCCCCGCGATATGAAATGGTAAAGTTTGATTTATTTCCTTCTTGGTGCACTGTACATGATAACAAATGATGTTCTTTTTTTGGTATAAAAGGAGCTCATATAGAACAGTTTTACTGCAAACCAAAATCCTTAATGACTTTACCAACTAGCCAAAATCGGGTATCATAGCTCGAGCAAATTTTTGGAATTCTTTTTGTGTTATGTATACCATGCAGACAAGTCAGGGCAGTCTCCCATATGTATTACAAATATATGGAAATGAGTCAAATGACTTGAAAACTATGTTACTCCGACACATTTCAGTATTCTAGTTTGCGTTCTTGCATTACTAGTTCCCCCATCGCGGTCATATATGATTTCGAGGTCATAAAGCCAACTAACTTACGAATCACCACTTTCAATAGACTAAAGTCACTAAACCATACAATGTAAAACTGATGAAGAAACAACCCCAAACAAGTATAGAAATGAATTTGACAAAGAAACAACACAAAGAATTCATTGCTAACTAAACTACCAGACAATCCCAAACAAGAAAATTATCTTAAAACCGTAACAAAACCGAATTAACAAGAAACTAATCCGAAGTTACCTGACAGAATATTGAACTTGGTCTTCCTTGTATCCTTCTCCAACCCAGTTGGGCCAACTTCCTGAGACCAAGCAGCCAATATATTAACCCCAGGCCCAATCACATCCGGCTTCAGTATCTGCGGCGTCACCATATTCGGCCCACGTGAACTAAACGCGGCCACCACAGGCGACGGTCTCACATTCAATACTGTTCCACGAAAACTCAAAACTGCGGTAGCCCTCTGCCCGGTCTTTCTAACATACTCCCTGATCACATTCCCCGCTTTCATCCCAACCGCCACTGCGGGAATCAAATGTGCATCCGCAACCAACTCCTCCCCACTCTCCGCCGTGTTGGCCAGTATCATCCCGACCCCACCCGCCTCCTTGACAACCTCTCCCTTCTCCACCCTTGCATTCACCCCTCGATCGCACACCACCACCTTCCCTCTCACCCTACTCGGGTCCAACGACCCCGGTAGACACAAATTACTTGACCCGTTTCCTTTCGCCCCGTAAACTAACCCCACCGGTTCGTGTTTTCCCCGCATTCCGGGCCCACTATAGAGTGACACCCCAGTGAACTTAAGACCGTTACCAGTAACAGCAAAAGCGGGGAAGTCTCGGTCAAGTGTACCTGCCCCAACGGTCATAATCCATGGGGCAGTGTTTGCCAGCGAGGCTTTAGTGGGCCCACTGTTACCCGCAGAACAAGAGACGAAAATACCCTTCTCCACCGCGGTAAACGCGCCTATAGCGATAGTATCGGTAAAATAGGGAGCAGAACCACCACCGAGTGAAAGGGAGAGTACATCAACTCCGTCTCGGATTGCCT
>JAGPOY010006556.1:0-10238 GCA_018983105.1 Silene uniflora | reverse complement strand
TGCTTATTAAAGTTGCGGGGAATAAAACTAAAGGAAATACAATGAAAAAGAGAGCACAAAGAAAGGATATCTTCAATAATGTCCTTGATAATGTGATGGGGACGCTCCATCCCAACGATGCTGTTAACCAGAGGAAGACAATCGGACGACACATCTAAGTGCCACAAGCCGGTTTTACTTGCCCATACAACCGCCTCCCTTATCCCAATCGCCTCCGCTTGAAGAGCAGATTCCGCTTTAGATCTTTTGCTAAACTCATGGGTGCAAATTCCCGTTGGCGTTAACACCACCCATCCAATTCCAGCCATGTTGAGGGATTTCCATCCTGCATCAGTCATAATACGAAACCTCTCACACCCACTAGGCTTCCCAATAATCATGACCGGGTAACTATCCCGAATAAGCCTCAACGGATTCTCCTCTTCACCTCCCAAGATACCTACGGGCTCGGCCCTCTTTCCATTTCTATCATTTAGCATCGAATCCAATAGGCTAGACGTTTGACCCCATAGGTTCATGATCATATATGGGTGGAAAATATCCCCCTGGAAAATAATTTTGTTTCTTATACTCCAGAGACACCAGACGGTGGCAATAAAGTTCCCAATCCTTCGGTCCGCATCTTCCAATTTTCCTAGGTAGTTGATCCATCCTATCAGCCATCTCCCCAGCTTTATACCATAATCATGCTCAACCCTTATGCCCATACCCGTACATAGCCATATATGTTTAGCCACGTTGCAATCTCTGAAAAGATGTTCCATGGATTCCATATGGATCCCTTCCTTTTCACAAAGCTTGCAGTTTGTGCTGACCTGTATGTTTCTTTTGGCAAAGTTTTCACCTACTGAGAGAGAATTTGTTATAATGCGCCAGATCAGGATCTTCCATTTATTAGGCCCAGGAAGTTTCCACAACCTTCGTCTACAGAAATTTTGACTTTCTTCATTTAGGCGTGTCTTGTCCTTCCTCGACCCTTTGGTATCAACATAATGTTCAATCAGCTTACCATACCCACTTTTAACAGTGTACACTCCATCCTTGTTATGAACCCAGTACAATTCATCCTCATCCCTATTAGTGGAAATTTGCATTGCAATAATACGATCAGCATCCTCTTCCCGGAACAAAAATCTAACTTTTGATTCATCCCATGAGATCTGACCAGAGGTACTATCCCTAATATGAAGATCTCTAATCCTCAGGTTACTCCACATAAGGCCTTCCTGGGACAGGATCTCATCCCTTGGTTCTGGATAAGAGTCGCCCACCCATTTAGCGTTCCAAATGTTCAAGGATGAATCAGATCCCGGTTTCCATCCAATATGCTCTCTCAGGAAATTCATCCCATGAATGATACTTTTCGAACCCCAGGAGAGATTGAGGCTCTTATGAGAGATAATGAGACCCGAAGAAGGTCTAATACTAAAGAGTTTTTTCTTGAAGAAACGGGTAAAAAAAGAACCTTGGTTATTGATAATCCTCCATGCATGTTTTGCCAGCAGCGCTTGATTCATACACTCAATTTTTCGAATACCAAGTCCCCCTGCACTCTTTGGTAAGCTGAGGAAAGTATTACTGCACCAGTGAATAGGCTTACTTTTTTTACTACCCGCCCACCAAAAATGTGACAAAATCGAGTTGATCTTATTTGTCACACTTACCGGTAGTTTGAATACCGATAGACAGTAATTAGAAAGGTTGGATAAGACGGAGTTAATCAAAGTAAGCCTTCCAGCTGCAGACAGGAAAATACCATTCCAAGAGGAGACTCGTTGCATAACACTATCAATTATACCTTTAAAAAGTTCCCTTTTTGATCCTTGAAAATCTGTCGGGAGCCCTAGATATTTTCCAAATCCCCTATTCCTCGTAATTTTTAGGTTTCGCATGCAGCTTCTTGCCCTTGACAGCTTCGTACTAGGGCTAAACCATATCCCAGATTTTCCTTCATTAATGACTTGCCCCGAAATCCGACAGTAATGTTCCAGGAGCGCACGTAGATTTTTGGCAGCGTTATTTCCATCTTGCAGGAAGAAGATAGCATCATCCGCGAAGAAGAGGTGGCTTAATTGGGGTTCCCCTCTACAGATGTTAATACCTTTAAGTACACCCTTCTCCTGAGCCCTTCTCATTCTGTGTGAAAGGACATCCATACACACAACAAAGAGAAAGGGTGAAAGTGGATCGCCTTGCCTCAAGCCACATTTTGGTTTAAAGAGGTCCATCGGCCTCCCATTCAAGAGAACTTGATACGAGACCGTGGATACACAGTTCATGATGAGCTCCACCAAATTACCCGGGAGTCCAATTTTCTTTAGAATGATTTCAAGGAAATCCCATCTAACTCTATCATAGGCTTTACTCATGTCAGCTTTGAAGGCAAACCTTCCTTCCTTCCCTCTTTTGTGTGAATTAATCCCATGAATCACCTCATTTGCCAACAAAATATTATCAGAAATTTGTCTCCCCGGAATGAAAGCATTTTGGAAGTCGCCCACTAGACTTCCCATCACTCTAGTCAGACGATTGGTGATGCATTTGGAGACTATACGCATAATCACATTACAGAGGCTAATAGGTCTATAGTCCTGTACCCTTTCAGGATTGTTACATTTTGGGATTAAGGCAATAAAGGTTCGGTTGAGCTCTTTAAGAATCTTACCAGAATTAAGCATAGACAAAATGGCCTTAGTGACATCTTTCTTAACCAGAGCCCAACACTTTTGATAGAAGCAGGCTGGTATACCATCAGGACCGGGTGATTTGAGTGCCCCCATTTGGAAAACCGCTTTTCGGACCTCCTTAGCCGTGAAAGGCTTTTTCATAAGGTCAACCTCATCACTACCTAAACCATTATCATAATCTTTCATAAATTCTTCAGCATCCCTTATAAAACTCTCATCATTACGATTGAAAGCCGGGTTATACAAATCATAGAAAGACTTGTTGAACGTCTCCCCAATACACTCGTTATCATATAACCACTCACCTTCATCATCTTTAATTCCAAAAATAAAATTTTTCCCGGCTCGTCCTTTAACCCAGTTGAAGAAAAATTTTGTGCAGGTATCTCCATCAACCATCCACCTTATCTTAGCTCTCTGCTTCCAAAACATGGCTACAGCCTTCGCAAAATCTTTTAACTCTTCATTCTTTCTTGTATAAAGGTCTTCCCCTTTACCTTCTAAAATCATGTTTAGACCTAGCTCCAAATCCTTATCAAAATCATCCCACTTTTTCTTCCATTCACTTCCTTTATCAAGAGCCCATTTTTTAACCGCCGATCTTACCATTGCAATTTTTCGTGCCACCGTATATGCCGCCGATCCCACTACCCTTTCATTCCATACTTCTTTAATACGTTCAATACATTCTTCGAAATCCAGGACCCATGCGTCTAACTTATAAGGCTTTTTCCCTTTATTATCAACGAGGTTGAGATCTAGCTCAATTGGTGCATGATCCGAAATTTGAATCGGATAATGTTTAATCCCCGTATTTGGAAACAAGAACAACCACTCCTTCGATCCCATGGCTCTATCAATCCTTTCATAAACCCTTTGATCTCCTTTCCTATTATTGCACCAAGTAAACTTCGGTCCTTTGAACGGTATATCGATCAATTCATTCCTTATCCTCCAACTATTAAAATCTCTTGCTCCTACAATAGAATTCTTATTTTTGCTTATTTTATCACTTTCCATTTCTACTTGATTAAAATCACCCAAAATGAGGTATGGATGATCTAAACTACCTAGTTTTGCCTCGAGATCCTCTAAAACCGGGGCTCTCTTTTGGGTACACGATTCACCATAGAAGAGCACAAGGTACCACCACAAACCACATAACTTTTCCACTCGCATAATAATGAAATTGTTACATGAGAAAATGTGGCTAAGCTTAGCTTCCTTTCGCCAACTAACCCACAGCCCCCCCGAGTTTCCATTGGCATCTACTCCAATGTACTCCTTAAAACCATACCCCCTAAACAAAGGATACAAACTACTAGCCTTACACTTAGTTTCCATAAGAAAGACGAAGTCATACAAAATATTATTCATAAGCGCCCTTATCTTAGGAATCGTAGGGGCGAGCGCATTATTAAGACCCCTACAATTCCAAGCTAACCCCTTCATGGTGATAGAGGAGATTGATCAGGCTCAATCTCCGCAAAGCCCTCCTCTTCCATAGCACCATCAGATTCCTCCGAGTCCTCCATCTCAACATCATCCATGGTCATTCTAAAAGTTCCAGACTTACTCTCTTGGTTGTCAGAGTGTGCCTTCTCAGATAAACATCTCCTTTTCCCTAACCTAACAAGGTAACTGAGCGCCTTTTCCTTGGAGCTGACCTCCTCTTCTGGAACATTTCCTTCCTCCACAACAGTAGAACATTTTCTTTTCCTAGCTTCCAAACTTACCTTCCTGAGCATTTTTGCATCTGGACCCTCTTCATAGCAGCTTGCCATACCCATCACACCATCAGAGATACTTGCAGGGGTCATACCCTTCTCCATATTTGAAACTAAATTTGCTGAAATTCCAAAAGATGGGAAGTAAAAGCTTTTTGATCCCTCTCCACGATCCTCAGGCTCTTTTCCCATCTTCTTTTTCTTTAGAAAGATACCTCCATTCTCCTTTTCCAGTGATTTCTTCTCCATATCAAACAATTCTTCCAGTGTCATAAGCCTTGAAGACCCAGCTTGCAGTTCTTTCTCTTTTTTGATGACCCCTTCAGGAGCCAAATCCACAGAGCTACTGCCCTGTGAATACAATTCTTCATTGGCACTATCATACTCTTCCTCTTCCTTTTCTGAATCAGAGATCAGATTAATGATACTTCTCTGATCAGAGCTTTCAGAATCCTCCTCATGCCCTAAAGCAGATGAATTCAGATTCCAGTGGGCAGGAAGAGGATTTGACTGTGACATGTTGTTGCCTTCATCCATTACTTCATCAGAATCAGAGCTTATCTCAACAACCTCCCTCTGATTCCTAGTCCCATCCCCTTCCACTGATCCTTCATTTCTGTTTGGGTCAGCATCCTCTTGATCTTCATTCTCAGGATACTGATCATAGACTGGAGCACCTCTTGTTTCATTTCTTTGTTGTGGATTAAAAACCTGATTGTACCCATAGAAGTCATCATAAGCCCTAGTCCAGGCTACATTAGCTTCCACTCTATTCTGAACAGCCCTAAGATTCCTTCTTGTAGTGTCAATCCCTCCTCCTGGGCAGTCCTGATCCCTGACAAGAGAGTAGGGATCAATACTCAGTCTCTGACGATATCCATTTTGCCTGTTACTCCCCCCATTTGCTGCATTTATCCTGGTTGGTGCCTCAAAACTTTCATCAGCAGTGTGATAATCCTCTTGCTGTCCCCTATCTCCTCTCCCTTGTTGCACCCTGTCTTCCTGTTGAACCCTTTGTCTCTCATTACCCTGATTATTTCCATGTGTTTCATGCATACCAGCATCACCAGACCCTGCATTTTCCCGAACCACCTGAACCCGACCCCCTGCTGCACCCATATGAATAGCTCCTCCTCCCACCTGAAAGATAACAGGTCCAGCAAAGGGTTGGGTTGTCACAGAGAATTCCATCCCAGGCCTGACTCTCCCCCCAGGTGTGAGCCCCAGATCAAAGAAGACCATTCTTTCCCTCTCTTGAGGGCCAAAACGTTCTCTAGCAAGCCTTCTAACCCCCAGATGAACCCTTGAGGAGATGTGATGGGTTGTTCATGGTGTTGCCCTCAGGTCCAGGTTAAACATTGTGTGACTATCATTTGTTTGGAAAACCATAAAACCCCTATCCACCACCTTATCCAACATTCCATCAATACGGGATACTATATTGAGAAGGGAATCTGTACATTGAGACACTTTATGCCCTACTTTACCACACTTGATGCAGTACTTAAACACCTCTTCGTACTTAAACTGAACCCACAGAAGCCTCCCCCCCTCCACAGCTAAGAAGAAACCAGGGACAAGGGGTTCATCAAGTTTAAGACAAACTCTAAGTCTTAAATAGGGGTCCTAGGAACAATCTCAAAAGGTTCCACATAGTAGTGTTCACTTAACAGTTTACCAGCAACATGCGCGACATGCAAGTTCAGATATTCAAAAGGTAAACCACAAACACGGACCCAAAGTTCAGCAAAAGGAAATCTTACAGTTCGTGGCACGGTATCTGGGTACCACCTTGCCATGACCATCAGAGCTCCATCAAGGGAGACAGTGCTTCTAGCAATCAGGCCTTCACGATCATCAACATTTTCACAATGAAACACATAAATTTCACCCATTCTGAAAACAGATATTTTCCCGTTTGTGTCCCATTTTTGATTGATCAAAAAGTTGACCTGATCATCTTCAAAGAGACGATAATCAACTAAGAAACCCAGACAGCACCTTTCCCAGAACTCCTTTGACCTTCCCAACTCAGAGGGGTCAATGTTAAAAACTCCCCCCGATCTTGGGTACCTCCATAAATTTGCATGCATGGGATTCATAGGGTTAAAATCCGCATTTGCATGTGTTTGGTGAAAGTTTCGACCATCACCTCCATACTGACCCTCAGCAAACTCTCTCTCCTCACCTCCCTGAAGATTACCATCCCTTTGTCCCTCACCCCTACCATTAGGGAACCTACCAAATTGATTTTCGAATTCCATAGGAGCTGGAAAGGGTTGATTTTGGAAAATAGGAGAAAGTTTTTTGTGATTTTTGTAGTATTTTGATTTTAGGAAAGCTGATGGTTTGAACTTCCCCATCGCTCTCCTTAAATAGGCAATCCAAACCTAAGCAACAACGCACGCCTGATTTTTTAATAAATGACCGACTCTTGATCTTCACCAGAAACCCTCAAACTATTGGGGGAAATGACATCGAGCTCCAAACCTAAAGCGACAAGCCAATAAATGATCGCACAAAACAATGATTGCATAAGATACCTGCAGAATGGTCTGAAAAGCGTAAAAGATAATCGCAATTTAGTTTTTCAAGATCCTTCTCCAATCAGGAGAAAAAGAGGAATAGGAATAAACTAGGTAAACTTAGGTTTTGTGTTTTTTGAGGGAAAGAGACGATCTTCCCCAATCAAGAGGATAGAAGTGTAAACTGAAGGGACAAGAAAAATTAAAAGCTGTTTTTGGTGGATATTTGATAGATTTTGAGATATTTGATAGATTTTGAGTTATTTTGTAAACACTGATGATCATATTTCGATCATGGAAGAAGAAGAAGAAGCTCTCCAAAGGAGAGAAAAGCTCTCTGCTTTTTTTTTTTAGAGAGAGAAATGATAGGTCTGAAATAAGAATTTCTGAAAAAAAATTATGTTGGAGATTCATAATTTAATTAAATAGAGTGTGTTATTTTAGAAGAAAATGTGAAAATTTGGTAATGTATACGTACGGTATGTTTTTTTGTATTTTAGATTGGCCGATTATTTGCCCTCTGTGCCAGTTAGTAGGATTTTTAAAAGATTGTCTTTCACTAACTTATTAAAATACCAATTTATAATTTGAAGTAAATAATACTCCCTTATTCCCTCACATGAATCCACCTCATGTTCAGAAGAAAATGTGAATTTTATATTTCAACTTGGCTGATTATTTACCTTTTATGGCTTTATGCCAGTTAGTAGGATTTTTACAAGACTGTCTTTCACTAACTTATTGAAATACCAGTTCATAATTTGAAGTAAATAATACTCCCTTATTCCCTCAATTACATGCTCATTTAGAAGAAAATGTGAATTTTATATTTCAACTTGGCTGATTATTTACCCTTTATAACTTTATGCCACTTAGTCTTTCACTAACTTATTGAAATACCAATTCATAATTTGAAGTAAATAATACTCCCTCATTTCCTCAATTACATGAACCCACTTCATGTTCATTTAGAAGAAAATGTGAATTTTATATTTCAACTTGGCTGATTATTTACCCATTATGGCTTTATGCCAGTTAGTAGGATTTTTAAAAAACTGTCTTTCACTAATGCCAGTTAGTAGGATTTTTTAGAAAACTTTCTTTTATATAATAAATTAAAGTAAAATCTAAAACGGGTAATATAATATAAAATGACTAATACGAGTGGTTGCTTAATAACTTAGTAAGAGGCCGTATTTCACAATTATTCTTGTATTGTATGTTACTTCCTCTGTTCCGGTGAATAGTTTACATTTATTTTATATTGTGAAGGGGAAATAAAGCAAATGTAAACTATTGACTAGAACGGAGGGAGTAGATTGCTAGATTGCATTAATTGTACGATTTCAACCCATATTTTTAAGTTCGGAAAATCTCACTTTAGACGGACGCTATCCGTTTTAAGTTGTAGACGGGTCATATACGTAACCACTTACATAATAAGACAAACAACATATGAGATGGTAGGGGTTACTATATACTTATGCAAAAATGAGATTATTTGATCCGTTCACATTTTCAGACGGATATATTTGTCTAAAATGAGACTAATTATTTTAAGTTTTGTGCCCATTCATGAAAATTAGTGTGCAAAGTGTGTCAACGCACACCGTAGTTATAAATCATTCTTTATTTCCTTCAATAATACGGATTACTACGTACTTCTTGTAGATTCTGAGAAATTCTCTTTTTTCAAAACGATTATTTTTTCAAGTATATGAGATATAATGTACGGATTTTCTTAGCGTACACATTAAGAAATTACTCCGTTTATGAGTTTATCTTTTAATTTTTCAAAAAAAAAAAAAAAATTCAAAATATACCCTTATATGACTTCTTTTCTTAATGTGTGTGTCGTTAACTCGTTATGACACATGGTAGAAAAACCGATGAATATAATTCATATTCTAAAAAGCGTAACTCTAGCATGATTTTTTGAAAACAGAAATTTCGTTACTTAGAAATAAGCATAGTGTCCACGACAACAAACGGTTCAACACGTTCCGGAATCGTCCCAACCCAATACCGCAATAGTCGAGCGGTACGAGGTGAGCCAACCCATGCGCAACGACATTACCAGCTCCACGGGTAAAATTAAAGTGAATACAACCGAAATTGGTAGCTAGATCAGAAACAACTTCTTTCTCCAACCTACCAAAATAATTCGTTGGAAAAGACTTCGATTTCAGCATTGTTATGAGCGTCATACAGTCCGACTCAAGCACCACATTGTCAAGTCCCATTTGTTTAGCCGTTGTCAAGCCAAAAAATGCAGCCATAGCTTCAGGCCTTCAGCCACCTTCGGGCACCACTTATCACGGACTTGTTGCACACTCTTACGCTCCACCTTCCCATTATGATCTCCCGAAGCCACCCCCCGTGTCTCCCAAGACAGCCGCATCGACATTCAACTTCCATTGCTCGTTCACCGGAGATGTCCAAGCCACCCGCTCCCCAGAAACACGTTGGCCAGAGACACAAATGGGTTGAGCCTGCTTCCATGCCTCCCGAAAGCTCAAAGCTATCTCCACAACAAGCAAAGGTTCCGTTTGCGTATTCCCATGGTAGTACTTAGGGGTGTTCACTGAACCGGACCGGACAGGATGAACCCGCGGACCGGCTAGCCTCCTAACCCAAGACCGGGGACCGGACCGGTTAGAAGAGGACCCAGACCGGACCGGACCGGAATCCTTTAGTCCGGTTTTTACCGGGTTTAGACATGACCGGTACCACTTAACAAGGCAATTTAAGTTATTTTATTTATGTGGACCGGATGGACGGGAGACCGGTCACTATATCTTTTGGGACCCGGAGACCGGACCGGAACGGCCGGTCCGGGACACTTGTTGTTCACCTCTAGTAGTACTCATTCCGAAAATTCCAACTCGCCCATAAAAGCACCAGACATGTGCGCACATCGTCCCCAGTAAGCTGCCTCAAGACACTATCCACTCAATCCACCAAACAACCCCCAAAGGCCCCCGCGGTGACCTCCTCCTCCATCCCACCTAACTCCCATAGGCAGGGGCGGACCCAGAACTTATGTTTTGGTGTAGCCAAAATTATTATGTTTGAAAATGGTTAATATATCCCGATTTTATGTATGCATTATATTTACGATCCTATACAATTTTGGTTCCTTGCGATTTATTTAACGTAAAAACTTTGCTATTATTCATTTTATTTATAAATTTATGATGTTAAATTTCTATTAGGACATCATAAATTTATAAATAGAATGAATAATATTAAACTCTAGACACAAGACTATTAATTTTATGAAGGAAAAAAAAGGAAAC
>JAGPOY010006555.1:0-10238 GCA_018983105.1 Silene uniflora | reverse complement strand
TTTACACCAAGGCATTGGGTGCTTCTCAGTTTCAAGTTCTTCTCCGCAAGCTAGGCATTCTCGATCTCCATGCTCCAGCTTGAGGGGGGTATTAGGAAAGATATTATACTATATATTCGGTTGCGATATTTTAGCGATATTCTTGATATTATTGCGATTGTGTTTACATTACCCTATGTAACTATATAAGCCATCTTTGGCTCATCAATACAATTAAGCCTTTCCCTTATACGTTCCTTATCATGGTAATTTCTTTATCTCTAAGGTTGTACCAAAACAATTCAGTTTTCCAAATCCGTCTACATAATATCTCGTGTTGTGATCCTTTGCGGTACGCAATAGGACGGTAATCACGATCTCCTGTATTGTTAGAAACGATGGTCATCAACTTCACCCAAGAATAATTTTTCATAACCCACGCACTCAAAGTACCAGTAGCCGCTTCCTTGTCACACCCTAAAGCACATAGCAACCCATCAAATACACATAAGTCGGAAATATAGACACTATTACGAGGCAAAGGAACATCATTACTCCATTGTTCAACTTCAATGTCGTAACAACGGATTCTCATGTTCTTGTAATCATTGGATTTGGAATGGCAAAAAATTGCATAGAACAAATTTTTGATTACACTAGGAGGGCGATGATATATATAATACAGCGGATACATCATTAATTTAGTCTCAATTAATGTCCATAAATTCGTCTTCGAGCTGAAAATCGTAATTTCCCAGCTACCAACATGGTGATCATCCTCACAAAATTCATCTATCCTAACGACTTTGAGATCATCACGAGACTCGTCAAGATATAGTCCGTATTTTGGACAGGGATTCTTTGTTCTGTCTTGTGACCCAATGTTAACATCAGGGATTTCACGGTAGATGCGTGTAAACGGGTTAAGCAAGATGAGGCCGTAGGATTGGCAATACAAACGGCTTAACAAGAGGAAACATTCGCAAGACGCGAGGATAGTCATACTCATCTCATATGTGCCGCTAGGGTAAGGGTAAGGGCAAGGGCAGAGTGGAAGGGGAATGAGGGGTGGGTCAAGGTGATGGAGGTGTAGGGTATTTCCGCCTCCAGGGAATATAACGACACGGTTTTCATCTGAGGGGTCGCGCTGGCTGTTGCGGAATTGGTTGAAATCATTGGAACATATTAGAGTACGCCAGGATTTGGAAACACACTTGAAGCGTAGTAAGGATTTTAATGGTAATTTAGGGAGGATGCATAACTCTACAATGTCCATTGGAATCCTACCCATTCTGTTCTATGTGCTGTTTATGGGTATTCCGTGGTTCCTATGGTTTATGTAATTATTATACTCTCTCCGTATCAACCATGAATGGAACGTAAGAAGTATTTAAAGATTATTGTCAATACGAACGTGGGACTGATCTCTACTCGTAAATAATTGTTTAACCGATGAGTTTTTTTAATAATTGTTTGATAAATTTGATCGACATGGATTCTAGTCGAATAATATAGTTGAAGTTTACGTATTCATTCAAGTGCACACCCGCTCCTCAAATCAAAGGCAACCATTTGAGGGCCTTGGGTGATAAGTTAGCTGTTGAAGAGGCGCTAATTATCATCTATTGCTAACTATTTGAGGCCCTTGGCTTTCTATTGTTCATTAAGCCAGGCCAGGCGCGTGGTTTAAACGAAACAACAACCAGTAAAATTAAAGAGGAACTACACTTAACAGCTAGATTATCAACTAGCACAGCATCCAGTATAATAAAATTCAAACATTTCCCAAAGCCTTTGGCATAAAATTACCGTCTTTGGTCGCAGTAAGTGAGTAACGCAAGTATCTGGCAGCAAGTGTTGGATACGAGTGTGTCTCGTGTCTGTGGCTGACTGCTAAGAAAACTCCACCCGGCCGATGTTGTTTCCTTTTTCAGCTTTGTGGCTGGCCACCAGGAAAACTCATTAGGCTTTCTTTGCAAATATGATCGAAAAAGTATTCATTATATCGACTTGCAGGAAAACAAAATTGTAATACTGTGCGCGCTGAACTGTTTTGGTACACCCTTAGATATAAAGACATTACCACCGGCCGATGTTGCATCCTTCCAACAACTTTATCAGCTTTGTGGTTGACCACCGGGTAAACTCCTTAGGCTTTCTTTGCATAAACGATCTAAATGGAATGGTTTATATCTACTCCCATCTTCAGGAAACCCTTTGAAATCGGCTTTGGTAATTTCTTTATCTCTAAGGTTGAACCAAAATAGTTCAGTACAGTTAGTGTAATATTTCCATCTACATAAAATCTCGTGTCGTGATCCTTTGCGGTATGCAATAGGACGGTAAACACAGTCCAACACACGGTTAGGAACGATGGACATCAATTTCACCCAAGAATAATTCTTCATAACCCAAGCAGAATAAGCACCAGGAGTCGCTTCCTTGTCATCCCCTAAAGCACATAGCAACCCATCAAATACACATAAGTCGGAAATATACACACAATCACGAGGCAAAGGAACATCATTAGTCCATTGTTCAGCTTCAATGTCGAAACAACGAATTCTCATGTTCTTGTAATCATTGGAATGGCAAAAAATTGCATACAACAAATTTTTGATTACACTAGGAGGGTGATGATCCACATTATACAGCGGATACATCATTAATTTAGTCTCAATTAATGTCCATAAATTCGTCTTCGAGCTGAAAATCGTAATTTCCCAGCCACCAACATGGTGATCATCCTCACAAAATTCGTCTATCCTAACGACTTTGAGATCATCATGGGACTCGTCAAGATATAGTCCGTATTTTGGACAGTCTTTCTTTATTCTGTCTTGTGACCCAATGTCAACATCAGGGATTTCACGGTAGATGCGTGTAAACGGGTTAAGCAAGATGAGGCCGGAGGATTGGTAATACAAGCGGCTTAACAAGAGGAAACATTCGCAAGAGGCGAGAATAGTCATACTCATCTCAAATATGTCGATAGGGGTTGCTGGTTCTGAAGGCCAAGGGCAACGGTAAGGGTAAGGGTAAGGGCAAGGGCAGAGTGGAAGGGGAATGAGGGGAGGGTCAAGGTGATGGAGGTGTAGGGTATATCCGTCTCCAGGGAATATAACGACACGGTTTTCGTCCGAGGGGTCGTGTTGGCTGTTGCGGAATTGGTTGAAATCATTGGAACATATTAGAGAACGCCAGGATTTGGAAACACACTTGAAGCGTAGTAAGGATTTTAATGGTAATTTTGGGAGGATGCATAACTCTACAATGTCCATTGGAATCCTACCCATTCTGTTCTATGTGCTGTTTATATTAACAATAATCAAAGCATATCTTCGGAAATCTGCAATCAAAACAAGAAAAGCAAGGAAATCAAATCTCCTCAATCAACGTGATACTCAATATTGTAAATATAGCATATATACATTTCTTGTATAGGAGGCTCTCTATATTTGCCTTACTTAGCTAACTCTTGTACACTATATAAACCATGTATTATGTAAACATTACACACACAATTCATTCAATCAATATTACATCTCTTATAGTTTACGGGTATTCCGTGGTTCCTATGGTTTATGTAATTATTATACTCTCTTCATATCAACCATGATTGGAACGTAAGAAGTATTTAAAGATAATGATGATAGATATAAAATTCTCAAAACTAGGCCTATTGTTATTAGGAAACTGTTGATTTAGGTAGGCATCATAATTAGGAAACCAAACATCGGTCCTTTTAGGTAAACCGCATATGAGGTGAGATTAGTAATATTCCGGCTTAAATAGTAAATTGAGCCATCATCTACTAATTTTATGTGTTTGGTTAATGACATATTAAGCTCAGTTGTTATTCACTATTCCGAAAATGGAAAGCCAAATCTAACACAATAGATGATTTTCTACTTCCTAAGCTAGGCAGAGTCTAGCAATAACAACATTGGTGTTTCACAAATATCAGGCAGCAAATGTTGGATATGAATGTATGCGTCTCGTGTCTGTACATCTTCTCTATTCCACGGGCCGATGTTTCCTTTTCAGCTTTGTGGCTGAATACCAGGAAAACTCGTTAGGCTTTCTTTGCATATATGATCTAATGGTGTGTTTGGAAACCTTGAATTGGAATTGAATTCCGTAATTGAAATATTACAAGTGTTTGGGAACCCCTAGAATTTGGAATTGGAATTGACTCAATTCCTTATCAATTCCAAACCAGTTAAAATTTGTGGTTCTCAAATACCAACCATTGGTAGTCATTTCAATTCCATCACTTCTTACGTTTTATTTTGTGGCGCAAATTTCATCACAATATTTTTATTTATGATATTTTTTCCGATCGCAAATATTTTCCGAGACAATATTTAATTTTTCTCAAATATAAAACGTCCATTACACGACCCATATCCGTCTCGCCCAAGTTCAATCCCAATTCCAATTCCATGGGTCCCCAAACGCAATTTTGGAATTGGATTTGGAATTGAATTCAAACATTTGAATTTCTACGATTGAAATCATGAAAATGATGTAAGAATATATTGGGTCCAATACTATTTATGTGGACACGCTATTAATCTATTGTATTTGTTAGCTATCGTTGAAGTTTAGCCCAATATAGTGATCCATCTGGATAATATAATACGGGCATATTAATTACGTCTTATAAAGTATGGGCCGGATATCTTAACTGTGTAGATACCCATTAAGTTACTAATGTATGATGGGCGCATTAGAATAAGGAGACTATATATAAGTCACCTGGGTTATGGTCCCTGGTAGCACACAATAACCTAATCTCCCCGCATCCCATCAGTAGAGAGATCCTGTCGGTATGTGTGTCTACTAGAAGACCTAATCCTGAAGACCGTCTCTTCAGCCAGTTCATCCCAACCTTCGTCATGTAATCAGGTACGCTTCCGCATCTAGTATTTACCGAATAATTTAGTATGAAGTTTATGGTCTCTATTCGGATTAAATCTAACAAGTGGTATCAGAGCCACCTTCATATTAAATTATTTGGGTCGGTATATTTATTTGGCATTCGTCATTAAAATTCTGTGAGTATATCATGTGTTACACGCATGTTGATGATTAAATTGAATTTGGTTTTTGGCGATTTTCGGTTTTGTGGTAATCCAAGTTTTGATAAATTAAATATTTAAATTGGGTTATGTATCTTGTTTTTTTTTTTTGATATGTAATCAGTTGGACATAAGCCATAATCAACTACTCCCTCCAAGTCTGCCTATAGTTCCCCTTTTATTATAATACTCCTCACATATAATAGTGAAAGGGGAACTATAGGCAGACTTGGAGGGAGTAGTTGTTTATATTGTGACATTCGTAAGTTTTCGGCGCACGTGTATCGATGTATATATGTGTTAGATTAAGATTGGAGACCTGTATCAGTATCATATGCTTGAACAATTTGGAAACTTGGTAAGTTGGTTCATGTGCATAGTATTATTTCCTTTTGTATTCTGTTGTATGCATTGTGCATACACAAATGATGGATTAGGATGATAATTAATTTTGGGATTTTGGGTTAATAATCAGTTAGGGACTAGGTTATATGCTTTAGAGTCCTGGTTATTAATTAATCATGATATGGGAGTTAAGGGTAAGATTAGTACCCGAACTTTGCTTTTTTTTACAGTTAAGTGACTGAACTTTTTAACTTTACGGTTAAGTGACTCAAACTTAACACCGTTGAACTTTTTGATGTTAAATCTACTTATCACAAACCATATTGGAAATTCATATTTCGGGAGTTTTCAATTGTTACATTTTTTTTGCTGTACAAGTTTGAATAATTTTTTTCACAGTGATATTATTGTTTTTGTTAGTTGCGTAAAAAGACGAATAATAATTTTTGGATGACCTAATTTGGAGAGCAACAATCATCAAGAAGTCAGGTATTACATTTTTGTAACATTCACTCTTTTAAAACCATAATTTTTTTACAATTACATAAAATGGCAAAAGATGGCAATGTCATGAGGCAAATTGCATGCTATTCTAATTTTGAAGGCCAACAAACATTACGTGGTATCACTACGACGCTGAATTATGTTACACCAGAGTCTCAAATTAGCATCGCATCAGAAAATATTTCACCTCTCATTAACTTAAGTGGAAGAAGCTCGACTAAAAGTCGTACTCGTAAGGTAATTGGCGGAGTATTGAATAAGATTTACAATGTGCAATTTATTTATTATGTACTAATTAGTAGTTTCAGATCGATTATTTAATTTTACAATGATTTTTTTTCACTTCTATGCCAGTGGTTGTGTATGATTTTTTGTTTCCAAAATTTGGGTGGAAACTTGTAGACATGTCTTTGAATGGCCGAAAGTAAGCAAAAGAGAAAGCATTGACGGTGCACATTGAAGCCCCAACTACTTTCGGAAGAAATAATGTTTTGGGAATAATACTCCGTTTGGTTAAATTAACAATGGTTATTAGTTACAGATGAATTGTGTTTTTTTTTAACAATACTTTGATACAACAGTTTATTTTTGTGAGTTCTATGAACAAGATTGTTGCGTATACTCTATTATTATGGCTTGTCATAAGTAGATTTAACATCAAAAAGTTAACGGTGTTAAGTTTGAGTCACTTAACCGTAAAGTTAGAAAGTTCAGTCACTTAACTATAAAAAAGAGCAAAGTTCAGGTACTAATCTTACCTTTAACTCCATGATATGGGCAACCACTAACTCATAAAGATTCTGGACAAGTTTAATTAACCATTGATAAAGTCATTACGGTACTATTGATGCATAATACTTCTGCTAATACACTTGGTTATAGGTATCTTATGATTATTCGGTTTATCTGTTTTGTGGACACTCATTATTATCATCATGATGCATTAAGGACTTGTTCTCAAGTCAGGTTTAATTTTCAGGTTAAATATCATTCGGTTAAGTTTTATTTTGTATGGTTTGCTGGTTTAATGACTTTTATAAGTTGGTTTTATGTATTTGTTGTCTTACAAGCAAACTTTTATTAAGGTATGACAAGTGAAGAATAAAGTTATAAAGGTAAAGTTTGTCAAAATTGACCAACTTGTACGACAATGAAACTATTACGGTGATAATTTTATCTATTACTAATAATTAATAATTCCGGTCACTTGTCATTTAAGAGCTTATTTTCAGATTAAACATTGGCCATACGGATTTATAGTAATGGGTCTAATATTTTGGTTGTTTGATTGACACAATAAGTTGCCAAAGTAACCTCTATTGTGTAAGTTAAACAATTTAAAATATTATGACTACGGTGTGTGATTGAGTTTCATGCGGATAATAGTCAGCCCAAAGGAAGGCTATTATTTGGCCGAAGTTCAATCATGCTTGTGGTGGTAAATATGTAACAATTGTAAGGTTTCCATGTGAATATTAAGTCGGCTCAAAGGAAGGCTTAATGTTTGACAGGAGTTTATTGTTAATATTTGATCACTACACCAAGATGACCACTTACAAGTTAATTTTATGTCCAAAGACTAAATTTAATGTTGTGCTAGGCGTCTTGTGATGATGGGATGCCAATATTTGATCTGAAAATCAAGTTAAGCGAGTGTCATTATATTTATGATTCATAAGGATTATGCCCATAAAGTTTTAAAGTAAGGTGAATAAATTCAATTTTTTGGTCTAGTGTGTGTAGTTCATGCGAATAATGATCAGCCCAAAGGAAGACATTATTTGGCCGAATTGCATTTACACGTTGGGTAATAAATATGTGACGATTATTCGGGTATTATCATGTGTAGACTAAGTCGGCCCAAAGGAAGGCTTAGTATTTGACGTGAGTTTATCGTCAATATTTGATTACAATTGATAAAGAATAGTGTCTTTAAATAGTAAAGTATTTATGTGCAAAGACTAAATATTATTAATTTCGTAAAGACACTCTAATTTTTGAATTTATTCAAATATAAGTATATTGTTTTGTTCTTTCAGTTTGACATTTATGGTTATTATATCTGTCATATTCGGTTACATTCTCAATTTGGATGAGACCATTCATTAAATGAATGGTAAGAGAATTTAAATACTTATTTCAGGTCGCGATAATCTTAACATTGCTTTCAGAATGTGTAATTGCTACTCATAAGGATTAAAGTATCGTGTGGACTCACGTGATTTGAAGAGTGGTACATTCAAAATGCATGTTTGGTGATTATCTAAGGCGACTTAAGGAAATATTTAAGGGCATTTTTCAGTTAATTCAGTTAATTAAGAAGCTGCAAAAGTCAAACTCAAATAAATAACAATAAATATAAGGTTAGACTTTTTTAGTCGTTAGTTTGTTAAGAGTTTTGACATACAAAGAAAATCTAGTTAAGTTCTAATGTTTGGCGTGTCAGTAAGGTTATTAAGCTTCTCATTTGGGTTTGTCTAAGGTTAATCTTTGTATCCAATTATGTTTTTGTGGGTGTATTTGGTTTTTTCACCCAAATAAAGATACTTATGCAAGTGTAGCTAAGATGTTACAAGCCAAGTGATGATGAAAGATTCATCTATTTGGGGCATGCCATCATCTAAATTTTGAGACAATCAACAAATTTAGTTATCATTGATGAGTTATTCTTTTATTTGAATCTGGAAAATACTTCTGGTACCGCCATTAGGTGGAACAATTATTTTTCTTATGGGCAAATTTGGTTCATTCTCCATTGAGAAATAATTATTTTTTTGTGTTTTCCTAATTCAAATAATGACGAATCTATCATTTTTGATAGCTTTGTATAGTTTAGATTGGAATCTCTTTCAAGTAAACTTGCATTATATTTCAGTAGATATAAAGAAGAATTATTAAACAATGATTTCTTTTCGGCATGACACATTAAAAGAAAAATTGAAGTTATGTGTCAAAATGAAATTATTGGCCCCTTACTATGATATTTAAATTTAAACGGATAAAGACAAACTAATGGGAGATTAGATATCAAATGATTTCAGGTGTCTTATTATTAATATATATAGATAAGTGAGCCATTTTATACTCAAAGTAGTAATGGTTTAAATTATTATGTTAATTTGTAGACGGAATTTAGGCATAGATATCTAAATCTCATTTGTGAGAAGTTTTAAGTTCTTGACGTTTCAGTGTATGTATATTTGACTGAGAAATATTACTCAGTAAAGGAATAATTATGTCATTTTTTTTATCATAAGTGTTAATACTTTGGTAAATGACTATTAAGGATAACAACGTCAAGGTTATTTTAAAGACTTTCTAGAGGAATTCGATCTTGTATTTGATACAATTACACCATATAGGGACTCTTAATATGGATGGTGTAGTATGTATGCAAACAGGATCCTAAGGCATGGTAAGGAGTGTGATTTTTCATAAGTCTTTTCCATATATTACTCTATTTATAAGTTCTTAATAAGATTGCAGCTATCTCTGGATAAGTTTCTAACAATAGCATTGACTATTTAATCATAGTGTAAATAATTTACACATTTGGTATGTCCAACTAATTAAGGACGAGGCTAAAAAGGCATAAGGTTAATAGTTGGACTTAAGGACAGTCAATGACTATTTTGTTGGATAATACTTAAAGTTTTAAAGGGTAATAAAGTAATGATTCCACAATCAAGTTATTTAAGACGGAAATTAAGGGGTTCATTAGTGATATTGAGTTTGAGTGGGAGAAAAGGTAATTGATATTGTTTATAATCTCCCTATATAGGATCATAAGATCAATTTGGTAGAACAAACTCAAATATCTCAATAACCAATTCAGTAAAAGATCCACTTCATAAGGATAAATGCAACTACATTAATTACGTTGTTCCTATATGGATAAAATTGGATAACAATGTAATGTAGAACTAAGAAGTTGCAATAAGAGTTAGATAATGGAATGAAAGAGATGATCTAATCAACTTTTGCCAAACCATTGAAGGTCCTAACTCATATAGGTGGATTGATGCCATAAAGAAATTAAGTCATTTGATGGAGGATGATATTTGGACTTTGTTTCATTGCATAAAGTTGTGAAATATATTGGTTTCAAATATTTATTTGTTACCAAGAAGGATTCAAAAGGTAATGTGACAACATATTTCATCTTGTCAACAATGACTATAAGGACATTTTGGCATATTTGGTTTTTAGTTATATTGGATGAATGTTAAAGATATGTTTCTCAGTTGTGATATTGATGAAACTATTCAGTGCAGCAATTAAAACTTTGATTCAATAAATTCAAAGTAGATGTTATGCAAATTAAAG
>JAGPOY010006554.1:0-10238 GCA_018983105.1 Silene uniflora | reverse complement strand
ACCCTAATGATATTTCGGCCGAGTAGTACAAAGGAGAGGCTTCTCTCTTTTGTTCAACTGATCATTTCATTTTCAAGAAAACTAGGGTTTTGAGAAAAATAATCTCTCATCTCTCTCGATCTCACATCGACAAAAACTCACAAGAGTTCTCCCCATATTGCAAGGCAATCGGAGAACATTTCTAGCACACGCGGCATCGTCTCATTCAGGTCTTGGGTGCGAGTTATAGGAGAGAATCTCAGTTGATTCTTGTTCTTAGGCCTCTAACGCAAGGACCAAAGGTTATTTCTAATCTAGTATTTTCGATCTATTGCATTTCGTATATGACTCGTTATTTTACATAGTAAATTTTCGTTATAGTCCTACAAGTAAAGGGTAAATATACGGATATTAACCCACAACTTTCACTACCTCCGCATTAATATTGATATTTTACTACTCCCGTTGTTACTTATATTTCTTTCACTACCCTCGCCCGCTAGTTGTTACTTCTATTACTTTCACTACCCCACTCGTTGCTAATATTGTTACTTTCACTACTCCGCCGTAATTATTGTTACTTTTACTACAGTCGCATTCGTATTAATAATTTCACTACTCTTGTTGTTAGTTCTATTACTTTCACTACCCCTGCTTGTTGCTAATATTAGTACTTTCACTACCCCGCCGTAATTATTGCTACTTTTACTACAGCCGCATTTGTATTGATAATTTCAGTACTCTTAGCTTGTTATTACTTCTATTACTTTCACTACCCCTGCTTGTTGCTAATATTGGTACTAATATTGGTACTTTGACTATTCAACTAAATGATTACCCTCGTATTACTATATCCAATGTTAATATAATTCTTTTCACTACTAAGAAAATTATTTTTACTATTTAAGCATAAAATTTTAATTGACTTATATATTTATATAAATATATTACATACATGCATTAAATCAAATCAAAAAAATTATGGAAATATAATTTTTTTTGGAAATCTAACTTATTTATTTACATTTTAATTGTCTCCGAAATATAACATACTAATATTATATTCGTGTATGTTAAAAAATTAACATCTTCTTTATATAATTAATAATTTAATACCATAAGTGGGGCATGTTTATTCTAGGAAAATCTCCATATTCCGATGTTTTCTAAATTTATACTTAAGGCAAAACTATATAATATTTGCATTAAAGTATCTTGTTCAGGTCCATCGCACAGTGCTATGATTAAAAACTATATAGTATAATTAATTTGTATAGATTTATTTAATTACATTCAAGTCCATTGGTTTCTGGAATTAATATATAGTATTGATTGATATTTATGTCATTAGTATTTTACGTTCTACACAAATTTATCCTCCAGTCATTTTATTGTGATATAAAAAAAATTCAAAAATTTTTGTCTAAGAAATCATACGATAAAAAATCATTGATTTTTTATGATAAGAAGTTGTGTCTAAAAATATAATATCAGTAAAATTTTATAAATCTTTCATTGAAATATCCACTTCATGATTAATTCGATTTTGATTTTGATTTTGATTTTTCAAATCAAAATATAACGACGAGAAACGTTAAAAAATAAATAAAAAATTAGCTCGTTTAAATTTCATAGGTCCCCTATCTACTAAAAGAATAGCTGAACTCAAAAAATATTCCTTCAAAAAGGATTTTTTTTAAACAAGGAAGCTATTGATAATTTAATTGAATTCACTAAATAAGGAAATTAATAATTATACTATATTTCATTATATATTTTTCTCATTAAAAATTAATGTATTCAAGTTTAAATTTCATAAATAAGCATCTATAAATCTGAATTGGGAATGTCAATTACTACAATAACGAGAAAATGAACAATTAATGAGATATCACTATTATTGTACAGTTTAATAATGACGTGAAAAATTATAAAAATTAATGAGGTGTTAATTTAACATGATTAAGTAATACGAAGTATAAATGCGCGGGGATCTAAACTAGTTTGGGTACTAATTAACAACCAAAACATAAATATTAGATACTTCCGTGCAAAAAAAAGAAAAAAATAGGTAGTTTGGTGTAAATGACCCTAAATATTAGCTACTTTGACCGTCTAAATTTTCTCTAAGGCTCCGTTTGGCAAAACTAACTGAAAAGGTAGCTGAAAATTATGAACTGATAAGGTAGCTGATTATATAAAACAATGTTTGGCAAACTAACTGAAAAAGCAACTGATTTTAATAAAATGACGTAAAAAGATATGATAATTATTTAATAGTATGGATTTAAGGGGTAAAAGGGGAAAATAAAACCAAATCATGTACCTGAAATCTCAAATGCTACTCTAGGTAACTTTTCATTTCAGGTAGCTTATTTGGTTAAATAAGCTACTTACCAAACGCGTACACAAAAATAAGGTACCTGAAATTTTGGTCAAATAAGCCACTTTGACCAAATCAGGTACCTGAAATGGCTTGACAAACGGAGCCTAAATAAGTTGGTTTCTTATTCTAAGACTAGTTTTCAATGTTCTTTGACCGTATGGGTTACTATCTTGTGAATGTTTATGTTTACTTTATTTCATTGCGCCCATTGACAAATCCCAAAGAAAACATTCGTCCGTCATTCGTGATATATAAAAGAAAAATATGCAGCGACAATAATATGAATATGAATAAAAATGAAAGCTAAGGAGTTATACCGCTGGTAAGTGGCAACCACCTACCTATTTTCTGTAGGGCGGGAGGCAGAGGTAGAGGCAGAGGCAGGGGTGGAGCCAGGAGTTGAAGGGCCATCTCCACCAATTGGATCCCCAACCGCCTCTAGATCACTGGGGCTTAACTTGGAGAAACCCGGCTGAGATGGCTTTGGACTAGATTGTGGTTGCCCTGGTTGGTACAGGAGGCTTGACCGGAAGATATCCAAACAATGAAGCATCTTGTTGCAATCATTAGAAAGAACTACTGCTCCCCTCATTTCCGTAAGTTGGGCTTCATTGAGGGTCTCGCTGTTGATCCATGTAGTAGGAGCCAGCGCAATCAACACTAGCTTCACGATATGGACATCAGTAGGTTGTTTCTCTAAGAGCTTTTTAAGGACAATAAGTGGGAGTTGGTTCTCAAGCTTGATCATGTCCCTGGCAATCACTTGCATTATGGCATGATTGGAGAAGACCGGATCATTACGCTTGTAACCACTTTTAAACAATGTCAACTTGATGACCCTCAGAAACTCCAACATGAAGCAGCCATCAAGAACTAGCATTTTTACAAAGTCACCGTATGCGCTTGTGTCATCTTCGACTTTCTTCTTTTTCTTGCGGTCGTTAGCATCTGGTTCCTTGCGTTGCAACATTGTTTCTTGAGACCCCTCCTTGTGCTTGTCCATCTTCAGCGGCCCCTCATAGCAAGCACGTGCATCATCTTCGAGTGTCTTTATTTCTGTGAGGTAATCCTCAACTTTTTGTCCATTGCGCTGCAACATTTCATGTAGACAACGAAACTTGTGGTTCTCCATCTCAGCGAGCCGTTCTTCCCCCCAATGGTATGGCCCAAAAGAGATGATCTCAGGTACGTATGGCGTTTGATCGTTGTTACCATCGGATACATGTTCTTTCAACCAACCAGGAACCTTGTATATGCACCTATTTTTGTTTGCTCCATCTACTTTGCTTCCAGCGGATTCGAGTCTGATCACCCAATCATCAGTAGTTTCTGCCATTGCCTGATTGATTTCTAAATTTGCTGGCATTCTTTAGCAAAACAAATACCCCTAAGATGAGTATCTTTCCCACGAAACAAAATGAAACGAGTTACCAAACGTTGTACAGGTCTTAATATGACCCTTTCCAACATTATCATAAAAGTACCAATAACGAAGAAGTCTTAGTCTAATGGTTAAGACGATGATATGGTGACTATAAGTCACGGATTCAAATCCCTCTCCACCGTATAGTGTACTGACATGGGGCCTCATTTGACCAAAAAAAAAAAAGAGAAAATAACAATAGACGGAGATATTTTGGCAAGAGTTATTCAAAGAACGTTCTCCCCACGACTTTATTGACATCTTCAATATCAGGAGGAGTTATTTTTGGTATAGACCTAGTCGAAGAACGCGCTCTTACCACGGAATATACAAATATACAATACTATATATTAAGTGTAAACAAACATCACTTTGATTAGCACCGTGCAAATTCAGAATACCTGAAGTCAATTTGCTGAAATGGCGGCAAACGAGATTTTTCCAGAAGAGTATGGGGTAAGCAACTTATAATTTGTAATACATGGTTCTCATCGTCCTGAATTTTTCACTTAAGACCTCCCACAATTTCGGTTTATTTTTAAATCTGTTGTGACTTGTGAGAGCCATCTTAAGTGAAGACGCTCTTAAATAAGAAATGGTAAAAAGACTAACTTCACTCCCTTGATTTTTTTTTTTGCAGTCAATCGACCCCTTACCAATGGTAAGATTTTTACCCATGATACTCCATTATTCTTAAGGGAGTACATCTTAAATCTTCGATTATTCTTAAGGGAGTACATCTTAAATCATTATCATCATCCTATAGACTTATACTAATGCGGTCGAGCTATTTCAGGGTAATGGAGTCGAAGCTGGCGGTGGCAAATTGACCGTAGTAAGAGCAAATGGCGGCGAAACGAAGAGAGGGTACTCTTATATCTTACTCGTATCTTGCCCCTACTTTTGCTCATCTAGTCCCCAATTTTTTTCAAACGTTTGGATCATGTTAATTTTTACATATATTATTAAATAGCGTTGTTTTATACTAGTTTTGTCGACTTCAAAATACGGTAATTTTTGACAATACGATTCGAATTTGTTACAAAATATGACTATAAAGTACTATGAAAGTATGAAAAACAACTCAAACTGGTCAATTAAATAAATATTCATTCCAATGACATTATTGAGAGACTCTACACATGAGAGGGCAAGATGAGGCTGAACAAGCTATTTAATTTTTTTCCCCCTCTAATGTCTTCCACTAAAGTATTGGAAAAGGGTCTCTCACAGGGGCGGTTTTGGGGGTGGTGCAGGAGGCGCAACAGCACCACCCTAAGTCAGAAATAAATAAATTATTATTGTGCAATATATTTCATTATTGTTTGTTTGGTTTTAGTACTGTAATTATAAAGGCGCTGTTTGGTAAACAGCATATTAACCAATTTTTTAGCATATTCAAGGGTTTTAGCATGTTTGACCAATCAATATGCTAATTTTATTGTTTGGTAAACAGCATATTGAAACAGCATATTTGGGGCACTGTTTTATAATATGCTGCTTATCCTAGCATATTGGTTAGCATATTGTAAAATAGGAAATTTTTCTCCATTTTACAAAAAAAACTAACAATCTACTAATCGTAATCTGTCAACTACCAAACACTCAAATTAATTCTGCTAATTATAATATGCTAGTCAAACCTTCTGATAAAATCTGTCATTTATTTGCAATCTGCTTATGCTAAAACGAATACGCTGTTTACCAAACAAGGCCAAAATTCTTGATAAATATGTCAAATCATTATTAATAAACTAAAAAGAATAATTTGTTTGCTGTATAATAAATATTTTTTCCGTATTCTAATTTTGCATCGGTATGATAACCTTGTATTAAAAAAATCCTTTAAAAAGACATCCTTCAAGAAAGACGTATGTGAAATGTATGAAATTTTATTATATCAACGGATAATTCACGCGATACCTTTAAACTTTGACATTTTGCACGAAATACCCAAATTTTTGATCCGGAAAACTTAAATAGGCCATAACTCGTGTTTACGAACACAGAAAGTGATGATGTTTTTTTCAAATCGATCATCTTTCCAAGATCTACGATTTGAAAAAAAAGTTTGACAAGTTTGGAACTCGTGACCAAGAGATATGATCACTTGAAGTGTATTCTGTCGAAAAAACTTTGACGCACAATAACTCCTAGCAACGGGATCCAAATGCAACAATTTTATTTTCCAAATTTTACTTCTCGGAAAGATGAGCGATTTGGAAAAAAAATTCGTTACTTTCTGAACTCGCAAACACGAGTTATGACATATTTAAGTTTTCTGGATTAAAAATTTGGTTATTTCGTGCAAAGTGGCAAATTCAAAGGGTAACACGTGAATTATACGTTATATCAATATTGATTTCGCCGCCACGGACTAAATGTCTTTTAATTTTGTGAAATTTCCGCACCCCATCTGTCCAATTCCTATAGACGCCACTGGTCTCTTCGTTTTTACGCAGACTTGAATAGGTTACTCTGACAGTATTTTCGATATGTATATAATCAGTTAGCGAGAATAATGCATGCTAAATATTCACTTGCAGGGGATCGCCCGATTTGCCGTATCTGAGTTTTACAAATGTGACTAATCTTGATGTTAAAGGGCGTATTGCAATGTATTGGTTGAAACCTAATACGTCCTACACATGTGGGTTCGATCTGGAATGTTTGTTGAATTGCACTGATATCGGTATTGCGGTATACGACCCTAATGGAAATCCGATCGCAAGTAATATATATAAAGTGGTCGGAGATATGTTGACAACTTCTCCCTTCACAACACCCAGCAATATGGACGAACGTCTTCTTACCATTGCGCTTTCACAACGTGTTTCCAATACAGTTCTAGGAAGTATGACTATCAAGACCTTTAATTTCACGGAAGTTAACACCTGATAACATACAGAGGTACTGCCGTACTGGTCTTGGATCTGTTGATCGTCAGATTGTTCAAATGCGAGTTTCATGTATTGCGTGTATAACGAAATGAATATGGAATACCATGTTTTCTATTCTTCCATATTGCGTGAGGCCGTGAGGCCGTGAACCCTCCCTCGGTGTGTATTTACCTCAAATAAAATTCATGTATGTTGCATCAATTGGATAATTGAATTTGTTATTGGATTTGTTTATAGAGTAATTTAACAAAAACTCCCTTCAATATACCACTTTTCAAAATTAACCCCCTTATGAAATTTTTTTAATAATTTACCCCCAACAAATATATTCAGATTAAAATTTGCACCCATTTGCACTTTCAGATGAATTTTTTTATTTAATGACCATTTTGCCCCTATAAATTCATCTTCTTCCCCATTTATAAAAGAGAATAATTAATAAAAGGAAAAGGGAAAAAAGAATGGACCTTCAGCACGTTTGAGTCAAGAAGCCATTGAAATAGCAGGAAGCTTGTAATTGTTGTCAGATTAATTAATTTGGGGATCAAGTGAGGTTAGTGTGTAGATGTAAATTTGCATATATGTGTTATGGACTTTGGCACCATTCATCAACACCACCGTCTCCATTTTTAAAGGCAAACTCGAAATCGGAACCGAGTCAGCTAATTTACCTCCAACAACTCGCCTCTCCGTCATCTGCACCACCAACTCACAGCAACCCAGAAACAAGGATTCATCTTCTTCCTCTTTCAAACCCAGAAATTTGGGTTTCAAGTCTAATAACTTGGGTTTTAAACCCAGAAAATTCAATTCGAAACCCAGAAATTTGGGTTTCAATCCAATAAATTAGGGTTAAAAACACATAAATTAGGGTTAGAAACTCAGAAAATTTGAATCAAAAACACTATGAACAAATTAATTTGTCAAAATAAACCCAGAAATTTCGATTCGAAACCCAGAAATTTGGTGGAGAGCTTGTTTGGGCTTGATGAAAGAGTTCAGGTCGCTAGAGGTTGTTGGTGGAGTCGGGGCTGATTGCTTTTGGTTGCCTCAAGTCGGGTTTGGTTGTTGATGAAGGTAGATGGAGATGAAGGTAGGTGGGGATGAAGATGAAGGTATGAGGATGTAAAGGGTATAGAGGGGTATTTTGGGTATAAATTTAGGCGCTAAAATTGAATATTTGAAAAGTGACGGAATTAGTCATCGGAAAGACGAAATGGGTGCAATTTTTGACCTAAGTACATTTTTTGGGGGTAAATTATTAAAAAGTTTTCATAGGGGAGTTAATTTTGAAAAGTGGTATATATTGAAGGGAGTTTTTGTTAATTTACTCTTGTTTATATCTCTCGTCAGTTTTCCTATTCCTTGCAAAATAGGAGGCATTGAGGCCTTTGATATGCGGACCGATATCTGTACGATCATAATTATCATCATTTACAATCTTACTGGTTAAACTAAATTGACAACTGCAACAAAAATATATTGTTAATTATCGAGGAGTAATTTAGATTTTACTCTCTTTTGAAACACGTTTTGCTAAAATAACTCCCTTTTAAAACGATTTGCTAAAATTACTCCCAAAAGTTCATCTCAGGCCAAATTTGCTCTCAAATTCCCAAAAATCCCATCTGAGGTGAAAACAACAAGTTACGTGACCATATTGCCCTTTATTTAAACCCAAATCAAAATTACTCCCTGTACACCACAAACATTCATTTAAAAACCTAAATCAAAATTTTCCCTCAAAAAAACAAACCAAATCAAAATTACTCTCTCATTCAAACAAACACATGATACTCAATTCTCAAAATTCAAACCCTAAAACCCAATTTTCCCCTTCGATCGTCACCTAAATTATAATTTGAATTAATCGTACAAAACACAACAATGAAGAGGTTTAAGATAACGAAATCTGGAAATAAAGGGAGAGAGAAAGAGAGATACTCCCCTCCAAATAAATTTGCCCCCCCAAATTGTAGAAATAATTGAGTGAAATTTTATAATGTTAGAACAGATGATATGAAGTGATATGGTTAAGAAAAGATTATAACACAAGGGTGAAGAGATTACAGGGGTAAAATAGTCGTGAAAATAGAGAAAAGGAGGGAAAACACTAAAAAAGGACGGAATATTACACCTGAGATGGGATTTGGGAGCAAATTCTTGCCTGAGGTGAAGTTATGGAGTTAATTTTAGGAAATGGTTTTAAAAGGGAGTAATTTTAGCAAAACGTCTTTCAAAAGGGAGTAAAAACTAAATTACTCTTATCAAGGAGCGGAAAAAATACTTGTTCCATTATTGACTTTCATGAATTACACGCAAAGTTATGTATTAACTTAACAAATAATCATGATTAAATAAATAATGTCCGAAAATGAAGACGAAATGTAAGCCGTCGTGCACCTCACTCAGCATGCCAATCTAGTCTGTAGACCAAGTACTTAATCAGGAAATAGATGAAATGGACAGATTAGCTACTTTGAACACAAATTTGGGTCACTGTCTTTTGTTTTTTATCTACAATAATTTTATGAACATCAAATAAATTAGCTTGAATTTAGTCTTCATACAATCATACACATTTAAGTTATCAAAATCTTAATTTCGATCCCAAAACAAAAAAAATGTCTGAAAAATCACGAGCTGATGTCGTAATCTCCTTAGAGGAAAGGCTTACCATAGTCCGGGAAGAAGCAAGAAACGAGCCATCAGCTAGCCCTTGCTTCATTTTCAGGGTTCCTCAAAACCTGAGACTCCAACTGTCGCCGGGTGATGACACGGCTTATATACCCGAGGTAGTCTCCATTGGGCCTTACCATGCCGGTTATGATTGTCTTCGTTGTATGGACTACCATAAAACCCGTGCTCTAAACTCTGTTCTTAGTAGAACAAACCAACCCTTAGCTTACTACCTCGACCCAATGTACGAGCTAGCAGAAAACGCTCGCAAATGTTACCATGGGGAAGTAGATATGATTGGTATCAGTTTTGTGGAAATGATGTTACTCGATGGTTGTTTCATGTTAGAGATTATTCGAGGCCATAACACGGGGTTCGATCAATTGGGTTACTCCCCAAATGATCCTGTTTTTACCATACGAGGGTATAATAACATGGCAAGTTCGATTATCAAGGACATGATCAAACTCGAGAACCAGATCCCTTTCTTTGTTCTAGAAAAGCTCTTTGACCTTCAAGAAAGTCGAAGAACATCCGGTCAACTAGCCCAACTCGCGTCAGCCATGTTCATTAAATGGCTGACGGGAGAAAAACTCGAAGTCACCCATATAAAGGGAAAATTTCTACACTGCCTAAATGTATTCCAGTATAGTCTTCTCCTTAGCATCGGAGACAGTCTCGAAGACAGTCACCTTCTCGAGCCAAGCATGACTCAAAGTAATAATCCTACAGATCAACAACACGAGTTCTTTTACTCTGCATCCGACCTAATTGAGTACGGAATCAAGTTCAAAAGGCCGAAAAAAGCAAAGCGTCCTTTTTGGGATATAAACTGGAAATCAAATGGCGTCCTGGAGATACCGAGGATTTT
>JAGPOY010006553.1:0-10240 GCA_018983105.1 Silene uniflora | reverse complement strand
TGCACACGCTTGTTCCAGACTTGCTCAAGTCTGTTTAACGTAGCACTAATCTAAGGTTTTTTGTTTGTTGCGTGATTACGCATTTTTTCAGGTAAAAAAATGGGGCCTTTCATTTTCTACAATATGGAACACCGTTGTGTGGCTTGTTCTCTTGAACTTCTTCTTCAAGATTGTGAATTCAACTGCTCAGAATTTCCTTAAAAAGCAACAAGAGAAAGAACTGACCACATTGACAAAGAAGTCAAAGGTATCAAAGCGCTGATTCGTTTTATTAAAACTTGTTAACGAATCTCGGGACAAATTAATCCACAATCCTCTTTTTCTCATGTTTTACCCTCTCATTACGACATCAAGTACGGCAGTTGAATTGGCTATTATTGTCGTACTTTGAAATTCATCCTCCGAAAGCTTGCCTGGTTAGATGCTCTGTATAGACATAGGAATAGAGGCTGGCAAAAGGAGATGTAGACGGTTACTATCCCGTATACTTCTTTTTCTAGTTCTTAACCGTAACTCGGGCTATTGTTTGTAAGTTGTAACACAACTATGAATATTGGGAAAGTGTCATGATTCTTTCATAATACAAGAGACAAAGAAGTTCCTTGTGTTATATTTTGTACTGGAATTTCATCTTATTCTTTTAACCCGATACCTGTGACGGCCCTATATACGAGAACAATTCCTTCGCTCATGGCAACCTTTTTAGTAGCATTGTTAGCATTTGGTCCGCCATGCTTCTGATGTCAAAACCTAATGTAGGGCGACTTCAATTTCCTGGCAGTGTTGGCAGATCGGAAACTCAAACCTTGTTTCTCGTTCTAGAATCTCATGAGTAACGACTGAAAACTACACATTATAGCCACAATGGATCATTCATGACATGTTTCGGGTTTATTAGTCAAGTAAATCGTTCTACTTTGTCCGAAACAATAAATCTTTCGAGAAGACGAGAGCCGTGAGTGCTGACTGCTACATTGCAAAACTATCTGATCATTTATTTCTGTTATGTTTTCGTGATGACCAAGCTGTCCTGTTACCCCAAATAAGTAAACAACTCGAGCTAGTCTTGGTATAGAGTATATAGGCGGTAAGCATGGTTGACTTTTGTGGATTGACCAGCGTAGAGAAACGACTGTTTGGTCATTTATTTGTAAGGGTAGAGATTGTCATTTTGGCAGGCTAGTCCGGCCTGGGTCATAGCCCGGGCCGGATATAGGTCTCACTTCCCCAGCCCGACCTGCTTGAGCCTACCTAAAAGAAAAACACAAAATCTCATTGAAGACACACCATATCCGTCACAAATGAAGACGGATACTATTTCCTCTCACAAAATACTCATCAAGGGTGAGTGGGGGAGCACATGGGGGGTGCCCACCTTATCCCCTCTACCCATTTCCTCTCACAAATTACTCGTTGCAAGATCCGACCCGTCTTCACCAAGACTTTCTGAAAGAAAAATAAGGAAGGTAATTTCGGTCCAGACCAACTTGGCTACAGGCCGTTTCATGGTCAACCAGAGCCAGCCCGGCTTGCCTGACCTCCTTACATGGGCAAATGTTATGTTATAGGATTCGTTTTACATAGGAGTATTAGTGTAAAACCACCTTACAGAAGACCAACTATAAAGATTATAATACAGTATATATACTCAGATTTTCTTTTTCTTGAATGCCTCCTCTCTTCCATAAACCTTGTGTCTGCTACTACACGAGCCCAATACGGGTCAGGTAGGCGAGGCATGGCCCGTGGACAAGTCTATATATCTAACGGCTAAACTTAAGACAGATTAAATATCATCTTATATGGGTAATGTCCGTTTTAACAAGAATTTGTGTTTATGTAATGGGTCCGACTAGAGCAAAATGGTGCATTTATTGCATGGGGAAATGAATACACAATTTGAATAAGAAAGGAGGATGACAAAATTGACATGAAAGATACGAAGTACCAACTAGTGATTTACCTTAAAAAAGTGAAATGAAACATGAGAAATATGAGGATTTATTAAACAAGATAGATATAGATAAGATCGGTGAGATGGAAAGTTGTAATTCTGTACTAACTTTCACGGGAAATCCAAATGTAACCACTTATTATCCGGATGTTCTGTATCATTCCCCGTAATTGTATTACGTCAACTTCCAATTTGGATATGCTACTCATAAATTTGCAAACTTGCAATGCTTGGTACTTTGGTAGTTGGTACAACTGCGACTGAATTTCTAGAGATGACGATCTTCTTAAACGGTTATGCTCAAGCGTAAAACGGGTTAAATATTATGGTCTATATAGTATTTTGTTTAGATAAATGGACAAAATTCCGTCATTTTGACATTAGTTTATTTTGTATTTCACATGTTTTACTAATTCATCCCGTAAATCCTGATTAATTAATAGGGTTAATATGTCGAAGCTAACACATTAGTTAAAATTTTTGGAAAACTACTAAAAGGGACAAAAAAAATTCTAAAGAAAATGCGGGGTTTAGATAACTTAAAAATTGAGGAAGGCGTTCTTCGTACGTGTTATTTTGTGATTTATAAGCGAAGAAAAAATCATTTTTGTTTGCTTGATTTCGACATCTTATCATAAAATTTCACTGAATGATGCATTCATCCTTGTTTTACTTGTGTTAATATGTATTTTAGAGTATATAGTATAAAATCGATCATGGGACTTTAACCATCATAAATTACATATTCGCTTGGTATTTAATGGCTAATTGCATTATAATCTAGTCAAATCTTATACTGTTTTGAGTTTTATTGTAATTGATAGAATATGTTAATATTCTGTAAATATCCTTAGTCATTTGTTTCCTAAATTATAAGATATGATTAGGGTACATTAGGTTAGCTTAGACCTAGTTGCTTGCTCCTCTTGTATATATGTACATTGCATTACGTTAATGAAAGGCACGAATTACATTCCTTCAGTAATTAACTAGGCTTATATGTAAATATGTAATGTTTTGGTATTAAAGCATTAAGCTCAAAAATTTACAATAAAACTCAAAACATTACTATGCCTAGTTAATTCTAAGTTTTGATAGGAAAAAAAAGTTAAAATCCAACTTATAAACTTTAATAAACTCCGAAAAAACATACATATGCTCAAAAACAAGTAAAATTTAAGGTCATAAGCTCAGAAAAATTACACAGAAGCTCAAAAACAAATAAAATCTGAGGTAATACCTCCGATGTACAATCCTATTTCTCCTCTCTCTGTCCTGATATCTGTTTACGTTTGATTTTGACACAAAAGCCAAAGAAAGAAGATATGACCAATTATTTAATGACAAACAGACCAGATTAAGTGTGGATGGCCAAATTGTTCATCAAAGCATCCCAAAAATAGAAAGGTAAGCAGTTGACAAAACGACCCAAACTAAAATAGGTAAATAATAATCGGGACAAAGGGAGTATGATTTATTTTTGGGATTTTCTCATTTGTACCCTCGAGATATTGGCTTTTCTCAACTGTATCCTTGCATTTTTAGAAATCTTGTTTGTACCCCTGAACTCTATTAGTAACTCTCAACCGTGACCAAAGATCAAGTCCGTTACTTTTCTTCCGTTAAGTGATGAAGTGGCTTTAATTAATTGTTAATCAACTTGATCTAACCTTACCCATTGTCATCATCAGCCACCGCACCACCTACCCCACCTAAAATTGAACACCAAAGTTCAGGGATACAAATAAAATTTTTGAAAAATCAAATACAATTAGTGACTAAATAACCTTTATATCATCACTTAACGGAAGAACTAACGGAAAAACTAACGGAATCTAACTTTTGGTCATCACTGGGAGGTAGTAACAAAATTCAGGGGTACAAATGAGAATTTTGAAAATGTAGAGGTACAAATGAGAAAAGTCAATAACTCAGGGCTACAAATGAGAAAAGCCCTTTATTTTTTCTTATTTTTTTTGGTGGTATTCATTTTAACCAAAAAAACAAATATGCATATATTCGATTATTATGCATATTCGATTAATTCGTACCCGTTTAACATGGCTTCTTCTAATAGCCGCGGTTGCAAAACTTTGTAATTTCATAAACACAAATTCTCATTTGTGACGGACACTATCCGTCACAAATGAGTGACGGATACCATATTTTCTCCCAAAATATCCATCAAGGGTGAGTGGATAAGCACATGGGGGTGCCCACCTTGTCCCCTCTACCCATTTCCTCTCACAAAATACCCGTCGCAAGACCCGACCCGACCCGTCGCAAGCAAGACCTACTGTTTCATAAAAGGATATTGACCTTTACAAAGAAAGAAAAAACAATGACTACAACCAAATTTCACTTTAACTTTGATATACGTGAGCATAACTTGACGTGGGGATGCATACTTTAAAATTTCTTTTAAGTACTACATATATACTAAATTTGTCACGGGGTATATTCGTCACAAGATTGTGACGGGTCAAATCTATTCATATAGGTAGATAAGACAAAAGCAATTGCCTAGGGAGTAGCAATCTGTTTTGTCTTATCTATCCACCTGAGTAGCATTTAACCCGTCGTAAATTTGTGGCGGAAACCGGAATCTTAGAAAATGGTGGACCGGAGACCGGATTTTTTAATTCCGGTTCCGATTCGGTAGATTCCGGTCCGGATTTTACCCACCCTTACCCGTCACAAATGAGACTTTTTAAAGTCTAATTTGCTAATTAAATGTTCATATTTGAGTATCATGTACCACAAAAATAAATTTTCTGTTCAAGATGACCCTAGCTAGATGTACTGCACTATGTAGAGACTAGAGACTGATTGACTGAAGATTATAGACACGTACTCCAAACAAGTTACACATGCAAAAAGATAGCCTAGGCAAAACTCGGGCGTTTAGGGTTGTAAGATACTTTTATTCTCTTAGTCATTTATTTATCTTTTATTTTAACACAATTATTAAGAAAATCAGAGAGAATCATTTGTAGTTAATTTTATTAAATGACAAGTGGATCATTATATATAGATGATTAAGATATTCACAAAAAACGCCCCAATATAAAAGAGTTAATTGAGACAAAATAAAATGAAAATGGTAACAAATGACGGCAACTGAGAGTAAGTACAATGGTGTAGCTTAGGGACTTGCTTGCAATTTCTTAAAATTGCAAGCTAGTTGCTACACCATTGGAGATGGCCATGTAGGATAGCTTAAATCAAGCAACTAGCTTCATTAAGCTAGTAGCTTAATTGGCCCTACCACAACAATACAACCAATAGAAATTAGTTTAATTAATTTAACATGTGATTAAGCTTAAATGTAAACTAGCTTAAAATATGATGTGGAAATGATAAGCTAGTTGCAACTAGCTTACCATTGGACTCGCTCCGAGGGGCTAATATAATTTGTGTAGTTTTGGAGAGATCTACCAAAAAGGTGCATCCAAAGTTGAAGTTCCAAAACATATGCATGCATGAACCCTACAAACCTAGGCACGTGCCAATATTGACGTTTGAAAACAACAATCAATTCTTAATTCTCCTGAAACAAAAAGTCTTGTTGAAGACGGGTTGGATCTTGTAACGGGTAATTTGTGAGAGGAAATGGGTAGATGAGACAAGGTGGGCACCCCCCATGTGTTCCCCCACTCACATCTCATGGGTATTTTGTGAGAGGAAATGGTATCCGTCTTCATTTGTGACGGATATGGTGTGTTCAATGAGATTTTGTGCTCCTGAAAAGGTATAAACTAGCGTAATTAATTAAGTAGCTTAATTTCCGCAATTAGAGAGTCACAACTCACAAATCACAATCCTTAAGTATGGTTGTTACTTAGAGCCCCTCCCACTTTGTATATACATACATACATGATACATGCACAGGGACGAGTCCAGGATTTTGATTTCGGTGTAGTAAAATATATACTCAAGGTAAAGTGTATACATAATTAGGGTGAAAGCAGTAAATATTGGTGTAGCAAATCACGAAATTCTAACCGAAATTTTCGAATTTGGTGTAGCGGCCGCTACGCCAAACCCCTTAGTGGCCTCGCCCCTGTACATGCATGATGCATTACTATTTTGGGTAGCGAATTTTCCACATGATATTTTATACTTATGTTAAGGTCCATATTTAAAAAAAGAAAAATGGGATAGCGGAAATTCATTATTGTGACCACTTTTTGAAAATTTAAAATAGCGAGTAATGCCCTTTAATACTCCGTACTAGCTAGATTTCCCATCATGCATGTTACGATATTACTCGTTAAACCGTCCAACAACTCTAATGTCACATGCCGGGAATTTGGCGAAACAACGTAACTCGCTGTCCTTGTACTTTATCCCTAAACTAATACGCCGATGTGCCATGCAAATTATAGGGGAATTTTGCTAACTGTCGGCGTTATATTAGGTATGTTTACTACTCCGTATTATTATTGATCTTATTTGGCACATTTATTAGAGATTTGTCAACGCTTTTAATCACTATCTAGCCTTGATTAAGATGGAAGAAACATACAAAATTAATTAATAGCCTAGCTAATGAAGCTATAGCCTATACGTGTTTTTAAAACTCAACTCGAGAAATCGACTACCAAGGTTAGTTAAAGGTTTAACGAGTTTCAAACTTAAAATAAGCTTGAACTAGATAAAACTGATCAAACCTAATAGCCTTATTTCGTTCTGCCACTGACTTTATGTATATTAGCTCAAAATTTAGTTCATAATTTCTTATTGTAGATTTGTAAATTGTAATCTTATACGAATAGCTATCTATCTATCTATTTATATACTTAAAAAAGGAACTTTTGGAGCGATTTCATTGGTTATTGCTTTGAAGCGATTTCATTGGCTGTTTTTTTTAATAAATTATGTGTATAAATAAAAGATAATTAAAATAGCAAAGTACGGAATTTTAAAATAGTAAATTAAAAGATAACTAATCGCTACAACTTTTGTGAATTACTAAAGAACTTAACATAAGATAATGTCAAAACAAACTTCTAAAATTCTACATATGCCTCTTACTTCTACTATGATTTAATTTAACATAAGATAATATATAAGATAAATCTTGGTTGAAACAAACTCCTACGTATGCCTCTTATTCTACTATACGTATTGTCATATACTTGAATATAATGTCATTACAATTTTGATCTGAATCATATGTTAAAAATCGGTACCGATCACGATCCTAGGTGTTCGAGGCCAAACATTATGCAAAATGGTCTACCTAGAGAAGTTCTTTGAAGAGTAACAATTGTCACACATACTGAACAAGTTATAGGTAGATATTCGTTATAAAATGCTTTCAAAGCAATAATCTGAAGATAAATATCAGAATTGTTTTTTGATATTACCCGGCCAGCGGCCGGGCGTGAAATCTAGTAAATACTTTATAAACAAAGTCGCGATAATATAGACATATATTTTAAAATTGCATAATATTGAGATAATAAGTGCTCAAGCTGGTTACTACCATAGTAGTTAGTTAGCTCTAACTAACTTATTGTGTAGCTAACTATACTTAGTTAGTTAGAACATATTGTATATAAATAGACAACACCACACATATGTAAGAACAACTTTTGATCAATATAACTACCACATTATTTACTCTTGGATTCATCTTCCTTATGCAAGCTCTAGCTTACTCAACAATGGAGGTTTATCACATGTCTTCATATGGTATCAGTCGCATTAGGTATAACGATCTTCCTCCTCGTTGATTTCGATCTTGCGGTATTGTTTTAGCAATTGTTATTTCAATTGTTTACATTTGATCCTTGAGTATTAGATTCTAGGTTTCTTGATCAATTGTTTCGTCGATTATCTTCGCTTCCGCCATTTCAATCACGATTATCTGCAATTGTTGATTAATTGCTGCAATTCGTTACAGACATCTACAATGTCTTCTCTCTGTTCTTGCGATTGATCGTCGTTGTTCTTCGATCAATCTTCTTTCGCTACAGTTTTTGCTTCATTTCTTGCAATTTGTTATTCGCCTTCTTTGAATTGTTCTACATTTCCTCTTCATTTTCTGCAATTTCAATTGTTTACATATCAAATCTCAAAAACGCCAAAAAATTAGGGTTTCAGTTATCATGTTTTCAATTGTTTACATATTCTCATTTCTTATTCACAAAAACATCTTTTACAATCACAATGCCTGATTCACCTACAAATTCTGCCTCGTCTGGTTCTGTTGATGTGTATGATAATCCATTATCCCTCACAAATCATGATCAACCTAACATGAAGTTGACTAATACACTGTTTGATGGTACTGGTTTTCTTCTCTGGAAGAGAGATGTGCTTATGGCCTTAGCCTCTAAAAACAAGGAAGGTTTCATCACTGGCACTTGCCCTAGACCTCCCAAAACTGACAAGACCTTTCACCTTTGGTCAAGATGTGATATGCTAGTTCTTCAATGGATTAAGTACTATATGGACAAGAAGCTTAGGGATAATTTGTGTATGTCACTTACTCTAACGATCTGTGGACTGAGTTAGTTGAGAGATATGGTCAGGTTAATAGCATTGAATTGTATCAGCTCAAAAAAAGCCTTAACAACATCTCTCAGGACAACTTACCCATTGTTGATTACTATAGCACTTTAAAGAGAACTTGGGAGGAGATTGATGACTTAGATCCCTTACCTTTGTGCACCTGTGGGGCTATGAATGCATGCACCTACAATCTCTTCAACAGAATACTGGATAGAGAAGCTCAATCAAAGCTGATTCAGTTGTTGATGGGACTGAACAGTACATATGAGAGTGTCAAAGAACATGTTCTTACCATAGAGATCATGCCTACCATCAACAGGGTGATGAGAATCTGAGATTGCTACTGAAAGTAGAGAAACAGAAACAAGTTTCTGAACTTACAGAGACTGTACCTGAAGCTAATGCTTATAACAGTCACAATGCTTCTTTATCTAAGGAAGGGATGTCTGAATACTCTTCTAAGAAGCAAAGGACTGATGAGGAGACTGATAAACCACAGAAAAGGTGCACTCACTGCAACAAGAAGGGACACTTGGTTATAGAATGCTTTCAGCTTCAGACTTGCAGTTTCTGTAACATTCTTGGACACATTTGTGAGCACTGCTATAAGCTGAAGAAACTCATGGCAGCAAAGAAAAAGGCTGAAAGAGGAGGCCTTAGCAAGAGAGGGAGGGATGGATACAGCAGAGAAGCATACAATGCCAACACCTCATACTATGATGATGATGAATATGAGGATGAGTTCACTCCACTGCAGACACCACAAGCATCCCACTCCACTCACAAAGCTTCTACTTCAGCTGCTGATCATGACGACTTAGTATCTGGCCTGGTTGACACAATCACTGATAAGGTCTTGAAGAATATATCTCAAAAGTTTCCTTCTTCTTATGCTTCTGGATCAGCAAATGGTTCACAATCTGTGAACTTTTCAGGTATGTCTGATTATTCCCATGCTTATGCTGTTCAAGATTTTACACATACAGTCATACATCTAGTTGGATTGTTGATACTGGTGCTTCTGACCATATGACCTCTAATATACAATTGCTACATGACATCACTCAGTTAGAAAGACCAATTACTGTTGTTTTACCTGATGGAACTTGTAAATTAGTACACCAAACAGGTACAATGCAACTGACAGAGCATATTAAACTAAAAAATGTGTTTATAGTGCCTGTTTTAGACAAAATCTTCTATCTGTAGGGTCATTATTGTAACACACTAATATGAGAGTCATTTTTTTTCCTGCTGAATGCTGGTTCCAGGACCCTTCAAGTAAGAATGTGCTAGCTATTGGGAGAAAGCATGCAGGCTTATACAAAATATCACAAGCTTTGGAATATAGCAATACTAATCTGCATAATTACACTACTCTAAATAAAAATGTTCAGTCAAACAATTGTATGACAGATGTTGATTTGTATTTGCTGCATCAGAGGCTTGGTCATACTTCTATAGAAAAACTGAAACATGTATATGATACTCAATTTTGTAATGGCAATAAACCTTTTGATTGTCAAATTTGTCTTTTATCTAAGCATCATGCATTACCTTTCCACAGAAGTGTTTCCCATGCATCTTATTGTTTTGAATTAATACACATGGATGTTTGGGGACCATACAAGGTCAGCACCATGACTAGTGCAAGGTCTTTCCTGACCATTGTAGATGATCATACCAGATCTACCTGGACTTACCTTATTCAGACCAAACATCAAGTAGCACACATCATAAAGGATTTCCTCATACATGTAGAAA
>JAGPOY010006552.1:0-10240 GCA_018983105.1 Silene uniflora | reverse complement strand
ATTAATAACTAGTTTTGGCGCCCGTGAAAATCACGGGATCATTAATAAATTATTGTTTTAATCAGCTTAAAGATTACGGAATATGAATGTTTTTCTTCCAACAAATATTTCAGCGTTATTTTAAGTTATCTTTATTGTTTGAATGAATTAGAGTTTTTAGACGTACAAAATAAAATCTCAAAGGTGTTTAAAGTAGAAAAGTCAAAACATTGTAGTAACACAAAATATGATTATTGTAGGCAAAAATATGGCAATGTGTATAGTAGTATAAATGAGAAGGGAAATGCCAAAAAATAATCATCATTTAAGAAATGAGTTAGATACTTAGATGTTAAATTAGTAGAGGGAATTAGTTACTTCTATTAATTATTAATAGGTATAAAGATGAGAAGAAAGTAAAAAGTTTATTTACGTTAACATTCTTTTGTCACGTTAAAATTTGTCATTTTATGTACCATTTAATTAGATTGTATAGATTTATTTACAAATGAGTGAATTGAATCAATGTCATGTAATTATAAATTGATAATCCATGTCACAATAAAATTTGCTATGTCACATTTAAATTTGTTTAAAAATAGAGATCATATCACGTCTTGAAACTCTCACTACATTTGTGGCTCGATAATCATCACATAAATTATTGATTAATTAATATATCTTCACCCTCGAAGTAGAACCCAATAAATAAAATTAATTTTAAAGCTAAATGGTGTTTTATACTTTCTTTTGGTCTCATTCGCCAAGCCACATGAGCTAAACTCGCATATCATTTAGTATAATCCATTAACGTTTCATATTTACAACCTCGAATCTAATGATTTTAATCCAGTAGGGATTTTTCCATAACAACCGCATACAAATGAAGCTTTAACCAATGTTAAATCTTTCCATTGTCCAAAAATAATCTCTTCCGTCTAGAAAGGTGAATTACATAATACGTGTGTTTACACTTAGAAAGTTACAACTCCAATAGAAGGAGAATTTACAAAAGAGACACACTCATCATTCCATCAAACCAAAAATGCATTTTTTTTTGTCTACGTAGAATAAGTTAGAATGTATCAAATTCTAAGTAAACATTACATTTAAGATAAATTCATCTTAGTAACATTCTATGGTTTGTAAAATTACTCAAGTGGATCAATTAGTATTAGTAATAGACAACAACAGTTAAACATTCCAAATCAAGGGTATTATTAAAAACGGAAAATTCACGTGGTACCCCTAAACTATGTCATTTTGCACGTGGTACCCAACTTTTTAAGTTTGTGCACATGATAACCTTGAAGTTTGATTTTCAAGTACGACATGCTCTTTTTATCTTTCTTCGAATTTTCAATTGAGCATAAATTGTAGACCAAAAATCAGAATTGGCCAATTTTTTTTTCCTAAATTGATTATCATTTCGAGATCTATAATATGATAAAATAAAAAATCGTCATTCGGAAATTTAAGATTGAATTTATGGTCGATTTTAGGTTTTTGTGAAAAAAAACCTTAGAAAATGTCAGACGACACTTTTTTTTTCTCAAATCGTAGATTATGAAAAGAAAATGCGCGTAGATCAAAAAATTGACCGATTCCGAATTCCGGTGCATGGGTTATGCTTAATTGAATACCCTCTCTTCCTCATTAGCCTAATATAAAGAATTAGGGGAGAATTAGGGGCAAATTAGGATTAATTATCTCAATCTTTTTTAATCAAATCTTTAATCACTATTTAATTTAGCTTAATCTTTCAACAACATTCATAGATTAGATTGAAGAATACTTGGGTTGTAATTGGAGAATTGACATCTCTTCATTTATCAAAGGGTTTCTTCTTATTTCATTATTGTTCAAGTTTCCTTAAAGTTGGTACAATCTCTAATCCTTTTAATTACTTGTTAATCCATTTGATCATTCATCATGTTTTCATATGCTAGTTACTCTTTACCTCTTACTTGCAATTTCACCATGTTTAGTGAGTAGTTACTCAACTAGGGTAAATGGGTAATTAGGGGAATGATTATTGGGATGAACATATGCTAATGTTGAGGGTTAATTGATTGATTAAACTTGTTGTGATGTTATCTAGTCTTATGCATGCTTTATGTTTGATGAAATGCTTGAAAGACAAAACTAGCATTGTTTCTCTTTAGTCCAAGTGAACCTTGTAAGATCGAAAGCCTCAAGGATCGCTAGACTACTATTCAACCCTTGTCGTAAGATCGAAAGCCTCGATTGAGGGTTAGACCGTGTTTAAGTCTAGTAGGGGAGTTAGGGTGTATGTGTGTCACTAGCCCTTTCCGACCTAAGGGTTGTAAGATCGAAAGCCTCGACCCTATTTCGTTATGACCTCAATCAATCTACCCAATTCATGATTGCATGTGTTCTATCTATGATTATCCCCTATGACCCCATAACACCCTAGTATTTCTCCTTATTTGATTACATCCATACTTTACTTGCTTATTTGCTTTACTTTAGCTTATAGACTTTGCCTCCAAATCAATTGTTACTTTTGAGACTTTACTTTGCATAATTGAGACGAATAGATTGCTAATACTAGTTACCCGTCCTGTGGATCGACCTCGACTTACTCACTAGCTAGTTAGTTTGTTTGAGCATATAAATGTGTTTGTATAAGTGAACAACGACTCGCTTATCACGCCTCTTGGAGCTTCCCACTCCAAGAGGGATGTGCACATTAATGGCTTGAGTTCGGAGGGACTCGTGTGGTTGAGACACGACGTCTGACAGGGGATCCGAGTCGCTCTCCGGCCCGGTACCAGCGACGTGTTCAGAGTACCTTATGTGGTTGTAGGCATGACTGGGCGTGTCCCGGTGCCGGGATGATGATTGGTTGAGGATATCTCATTCATATGGTAGTCATGTTGCATATTCACACACTTGAGTCGTATTGCATATTGTTTATTGAAACTGACGTTTTTCTGTCTGTGTCTGTCACCTATCTTGTTTGGGGTGGCCCGTGTCGATCCATATGATATCCTTTGGCCATATGGGCAGCAGGTTATGTACAAGTTGTTTGGTTAGCACGCGGGAGACGGGACGAGCTTGACGAGTCACGTGACTAGTATAGTTGCTAGGAGAGTATAGTTGTCATGAGTTGTATTTTATTCATTTGTTTACGTTTATGTAATCATTAAACTTTATATTTATAATAAAATGTTCTTCGAACGAAGTTTTTGGAACACTACCTCGGGAAACCGAGATGGTAACACTTCAATTATCTTGGCCGGATAGTTAGTGGAGCATATATTTCGCGAATTATGACTGAATTGAGTGGCTTAGAAACAAAGACAAACATAAACAATAAATCTGAAAGTTTCAGCAGTAAAACAATGAACCAAACTAAGAGAATGTGTTGTTTTTGTATGTATTTTCTGGTTTGTAATAAGAACAATTGGAAGTAGTAAATGTAAGGATACTGAGGAACAAAGCTTCCACAAAGGTAAGCTCTAATCCTTCTTCTTAATCAAGCCACGGAGGTCTGGATTAAAGCTCTCAACGAAGGAAGAAAACACCCACGAAGGAATGATTGTTTGTTTGCACAAAGCAAGATTTTCATTAATCAAATTCTAAGTATTACAAGGGTAGATGCTTGGTTTATATAGGGACCAAGTCTTGATCTCAGCCATTCAATTCTACATCTAAGGGCCATTATTTGACCTACAAAAGAACATAAGGGCCACAGCCAAAAGCCTTACACAAACTGAATGCAACAAAATAGAAAAGTGATAAAGCATAAAGTAAAAACAATTTGTCTTCTTGCTCTTGGATTCTTGATAAAAGAGTGGACTTTTTTGTGGGAACTTCTGAGCCAAGAACAGAATTAGGAAGGCTCCAAAAGACCCCTTAAGGGCTCCCTTGAACTTGCTTGAACAAAATAGGAAAAACTGACAGAAGACAAAAAGAGATCACATGTCTTTGCCTTTGAATTCTGAATTTGTGAGCTTGCCTTGGGTGTCTAGAAGCTTGTCGTTTCTCCCTTCATGATATTAGAAATATTTTAGGGTCACATGACATCTTGGGCGAGCCCCTTGAGGTTTCTTGCAAGACAGAAATGCTCTTGTTGCAAACTGATGCCAAAACAGGCCATCTCAGAAACATCCTGAATGCAGCCTTCCTTTCAGGGACCATAATTCCTTGCTCAGGGTGAACCAAAACACCCCATTGATGCCAAATGAAATCTAGAAGAGTTAACTTTCATGTCCAAAAAGAATCACTTGAAAATATGGACTGAAACTTGAGATATTGAATTTTGAACAAGTTCAGGTCAGGAAGAGAGTTCAGCAGTTTTTCTTATGCAGCAGCAGTGTGTTTGAAAAATTATAACTCTTGATTCAGGAAGGCTAAAAATACCCATAATAGCTCAAATGAAACATAAGGGAGTCATATTTCACCTCCAAAAAGAATCAATCAAAATTATCCAGCAGTTTCTGAGTTATGCATTTTTGAATCGTGACATGTCAGTTTCAGGAATTTCATTGCATTCAATCGTGACAGTCTTTGGAGCTTAATTGTGAAAAATATGTACATTGAAATATGCTGATTCTAACTCCATATGAAAATATACTCTCTCAAGATTTTATACATATAAAGAACTCGAATTTTTACCAAGTAGAACTTCAGTTATGGAGCTTGAAAGACAGGCCTACTGTTCTGAAACTTCAGAATGCTATAATTCAGTTTTCTCCTTAATTGCATCATCTTGTGATGGATTCATGTGTAGCATTTTGAGTTGCCCTCTAGATGAGAATAAGAGGGATCCTTACTCCTTAGCTCCTGCTGCAAATCCCCCCATTAAAAAGAATTTGTCCTCAAATTTCAATTGATCAAATCACCCACTTAGGAATGAGTTCAGCTTGTTATTGAAAACAATTAAATCCCATTTTAACTGATGCATTTCCATTCTCCCCACCAGGATCAAATATCACAATGAAAGGCCTTGGCTGAAGAACAATAGTAAGCAAACAAAATTTGATACTAATGTTGCAACAAATCTGAGCTTGACTTGCTTGTTGCCCCCTTTTATTCTTATCACAGCATAAACTTGTGCTTGTATTCTTGGTTGTGTATCACCAGGCTCAAAAACCATAACAACAAACCTTTGCCCCAAATTTACATTCCCAAAATCAGCATTTGATGCAGAATGTCCAGAATGCTCAATTGTATTTCCCATTGGCAACCATAGGTGTCTAAACTCAAGCCTCTCCTTGCTTGATTTACTCTCGACCCTCAGTCCTATACCTCTCTCAATGGACCAACACTCCAATGGAAATTCAGAATTCAACTTACTAAGTTGGGCATAAGCAAGCTGCAAATCACCCCTTATAGTACATTTCAAGATGAGCAAAGGGTCATTCTCATCCACATAAGCATGGTCCTTAGTGTTTTGACTACCCAAATGTAACTCCGGCCACCTCAAGTCCTTAAAAACAGCCTCATGATCTAGCTTAAGGTCTTGGAAACTCCCTTGGACTATGACAGTCCCTAGAACACTCATTAGGACAACCCCTTTGTCACTTGAGATCAGTCCATATATGAGTGGAACCTTAGAGCATCCGCAAAGGTGGAAAATTGGCTTCCCATAAGCACTCTCTCTCTCCTCATAAGGGGAACCTCACTAATGCACCAACCTTCCCATAATTTGAGGTTCCACCATATTTAGAGGAGCTTCCCAACAAAAAGTAAGGCTAAAATGTGGCCCTTTTGGGGAGCTTCCCAAATTTTGACATGTAAATGGGGAACCCCATTATTGTATAAATGTAGTTAAAAATTGGGGAGGGTAGATGGAAAAATTAGTGGAATATGAGGTGGACGAATAAGAAAAAGAGAGATAAAATATGCGGAACCCCATTGTTGCGGATGCTCTTAGAACCCAATCCTTTACTAGAACTCACAACAATAGCCTGTTTAGCATTCTCCCTAGCCAAGGACTCCATATGAACCTCATGCTCATAGATCAAATACTCAGAATTTAGAGCAAGTTCACACAACAACTCAAATGAACTAATTTGCCCGATATTTATCCAATTCTGAATTTCTGAGTTTAGCCCATTATAAAACAAATTTATCTTTTCAAAACTGTCATTAGGATCCCCACAAAAGAAATATAGTTCATTGAACAAAGTGGTATAATCCTTAACACTCAATGAGTCCATTTTCAGATTTTGAAACTCATTTTCCAAATCAACCATGACAGCCTTATTAAGATATATTTCCTTCAGGATACTCTTTAAGTTATGCCAATATTTGAATTTGAACACTCCATTTCTAGCTTTAGCATAAGCAACACCATAATACCATTTTAATGCATTATTCCTTAAACATGAAAAAGCCATATTGCATTTCTCATGTTCAGAAAAACCATGAACCCCAAAATAGCATTCAATAGCATATAACCATGAAATAAACTCCCTATTGCAAAAGCCATTAAACAAAGGAAGAGAACATGTGTTACCACTGCCTCTAAGGGTAGGATATGACTTGTATTCAACCTTTATATGACCATCAACATTATAGAGGACAATTGGTGCAACAATGTTGTTTTGGACTCCCATTGACTGCTCTTGAGAGCCAACACCACTAGCAGGTTCCAACTCTTTCGGGAGTGAAAACCCTTCAAAGTAGCCACCTTTGGCTTGCTAAGTAAGCCAAGATCACAGGTCTTCAATATAGAGCATGGTATGTAAGAGTTAGCACCATCTAGGACAGTTTTCATCATGAAAATTTTCAGAATGAAAACAGATTTTTAAAACAGGAAGGATGAAAACATTTTGAAGTAAAGTTCTCATACAAGGATATTCTAACCTAAGCTCTGATTACCACTTTGGAGCATATATTTCGCGAATTATGACTGAATTGAGTGGCTTAGAAACAAAGACAAACATAAACAATAAATCTGAAAGTTTCAGCAGTAAAACAATGAACCAAACTAAGAGAATGTGTTGTTTTTGTATGTATTTTCTGGTTTGTAATGAGAAAAATTGAAAGTAGTAAATGTAAGGATAGTGAGGAGCAAAGCTTCCACAAAGGTAAGCTCTAATCCTTCTTCTTAATCAAGCCACGTAGGTCTGGATTAAGGCTCTCCACGAAGGAAGAAAACACCCACAAAGGAATGATTGTTTGTTTGCACAAAGCAAGATTTTCATTAATCAAATTCTAAGTATTACAAGGGTAGATGCTTGGTTTATATAGGGACCAAGTCTTGATCTCAGCCATTCAATTCTACATCTAAGGGCCATTATTTGACCTACAAAAGAACATAAGGGCCACGGCCAAAAGCCTTACACAAACTGAATGCAACAAAATAGAAAAGTGAGTTGAATTAAGCAAGAGATTGATCTATCTCATGAATTAAGGGAGTTGGTCTCTGCTAGGGACATCTTCTTAACTCAAAAAGCTAAAATTCAATGGTCATTGAAGGGAGACCTGAATACTTCTTATTTTCATCATGCTATAAAAAAGAGAATTATGTTGAATAAGGTGTTTCAAATTGAGGATAAGGATGGGATGATGTGTACTGATGGTGATGCAATACAGGCAGCATTTTTACAGTATTATCAGGAGCTATTGGGAACTAATAATAAGGTTGAGCCAGTTAATTTTGCTGTGGTAAGGAGAGGTAAATGTTGTACTGAGGCACATTGGGAGATTCTGGCTAGGCCAATTACTACTGATGAAGTGAAACATAGTTTATTCAGCATTCCCAAAGACAAGTCCCCAGGTCCAGATGGATATAATAGTCAGTTCTATAGAGATGCTTGGGAAATAGTGGGGGCTGACATCTGTGGTGCTGTGCAGGACTTTTTTCAATCAGGACAGTTATTAAGGCAAGTTAACTTAACTGTTATAACCTTAATTCCAAAGATAGACAGGCCCACAAATGTGAAACAATTCAGGCCAATCTCTTGCTGCAATGTAATATACAAGACCATCTCAAAACTATTATGCAACAGATTAGCTCAAATTTTACCTGGAATTATAAGCAGGAATAAAGGAGCTTTTATCAAAGGAAGGAGTATATTGGAGAACATCTTAATCTGTCAAGACTTGGTGAGAATGTACAATAGGAGTATGGCATCACCTAGATGTATGTTCAAACTAGACTTGAAGAAAGCTTATGATTCTATTGAATGGCAATTTTTGGAGCAGATGTTAGAGGCTTTGAATTTCCCTGCTCAGTTTAGGAGGATGATCATGGTCTGTGTATCATCTCCTACTTACACTTTAAACCTTAATGGAGCACAGTTTGGATACTTTGAAGGAAGAAGGGGGTTGAGACAGGGTGATCCAATTTCACCATTACTATTCTGTCTCTGTATGGAATAATTATCTAGGGTGATGACATTTGCAGTTGATCATTGGTACTTTAAATTTCATCCTCTTTGTAAGCCCCTAAAGCTGACCCATCTGTTATTTGCTGATGATCTTCTCATGTTCAGTAAGGGGGAGTACCAATCAATTATGCTTATTTTGAGAGTCCTGTCTACTTTTTCTGCTACTTCTGGACTGCAAGTCAATGCTGCTAAATCAGAAGTGGTGTTTAATGGAGTAACAGCTGAAGTGAAGCAGGATATCATTCATATTTCTGGGTTTACTGCAGGAACTCTACCTTTTAAGTATTTGGGTGTTCCTATACAGTCTGGAAGGTTAACTAAGCATGACTCTAATATATTGGTTGAGAGAATAGTGAGAAAAATCAGAGGTATAGGGGCAAGAAAATTAAGCTATGCAGGCAGGATTGTGTTGATTAACTCAGTATTGAACACTCTACACAATTATTGGTGCTCTATTTTTCTGCTGCCCAAAGGAGTTATTAAAAAAGTTGAGACCCTTTGTAGAAATTATCTGTGGTGTAATGATGCTGAGTACCGGAGAACACCTCTGGTGGCTTGGGATAAAGTGTGCTGCAGTAAAAAGGAAGGGGGTTTGGGAATCAAGAAAGCTGGGGTGTGGAATTTGGCAATGGTTGGAAAGTTAGTTAATTGGATCTATACAAAGGCTGACAGATTATTGATTTTGTGGGTGGATCATATATATATGAAAGGCACAGACTGGAACATTTATACCCCTCCTCCTGATTCCAATTGGAACTGGAGGAATATATGTAAGGTTAGGGGATTGTTGGCTACTGGTTTTCAGAATAACCAATGGTTAGCTGCTCCTGGAGGATATTCTATTAAGTCTGGTTACCAATGGTTGCAGGACACACACCCTCTTGTTCCTTGGTTCAAAGATGTGTGGGATCCTTGGATTCTACCTAAGCATAGTGTTGTTGGTTGGTTGATTCAGAGTGAAGCTCTGAATACTAGAGTGAAGTTGGCACAGTTGGGGATTACTGATAAGAATACCTGTGTACTGTGTGAACAGGCTGAGGAAACACATCATCACCTTTTTAAAGCCTGTAGCTATAGTTCTCAGGTCATAGTTGGGGTTGAGAACTGGTTGCAGATGAAACTGAATGTTCAGATCAGATCATGCTCAAAGATTAGGAGGAAAACTTGGAGAGTAGCAAGAATGATATCCTGGTATGTGCTATGGAATGAAAGGAATCAATGCAGAATTGAGTTGCAGTTTAGCAGACCAGAAATATTGATATGTGAGATCACAAAACAGCTGCAGATGAGGCTCAGACAGATGGTTAGTGGACATGTACAACAGCTGGACAAAGTGTGGTTAGCTAGTCTTAATGTGATTCTTGAATGATTGTAAAGCTATGATGTAAGGAAGAGTAGAATGAACACTATTTGTAATATTTTGATGCCTTGGTTTTAATATAATGCTCACATTTTACCAAAAAAATAAAAAAAAATAGAAAAGTGATAAAGCATAAAGTAAAAACAATTTGTCTTCTTGCTCTTGTTTTCTTGATAAATGATGTCGTGTCGTTATAACACCAAAAATAAAAACCTACAGACAACTAACTGGAAGCTAGTGGTAAATAGGGTCGATCCCACAGAGAGGCAGTATTTTTATCTAAGCAATTTTATGTATGTCACAATTCTTGGGGGTTTGTAGATTGTTTAACTAAACTAAATCAAGGGAGAAGGGAGCATGCGAAGGAAGTCGGTCCACCGTGTCTTCTGCAACTAGGGTTTACTAGGTCGGTCAATTCGTTGGTAGGAAGGACTGGGTCGTCACCTTTCGGTCCTTAAACCCGACTATATCTTTCGATCTAAGTCGTCCTAAGGTCAATCTTACTTAACTTTCATCCTCATAAGATCTAACT
>JAGPOY010006550.1:0-15339 GCA_018983105.1 Silene uniflora | reverse complement strand
TAGACACTTTGAATCGTTTAATATTGCCATGCTTACAAAACAAATATGGAGACTCTATGATAACCCAAATTCCCTGGTTGCCCGATTACTAGCTTCTCGATATTTCCCGAACGGTGATATCACTAATGCTGAGTTAGGACATCATCCGTCCTATATCTGGAGGAGTCTAATGGAGGCAATGTGGGTGTTCAAGGAAGGCAGCCGCTGGCTAATAGGAGACGGTAGAGGGGTCGACTTCTGGAACGGCTCATGGCTAATGAGGGGACCATCTTTCCGACTTATTTCACCTGCCACGGCTGAGATTGGAAGCAAGGTGGCTGACTGGATGCTGGAGGGACCGAAGAGGTGGAATATTGAAAAATTGCAGCAGCACTTATTTGATTTCGAGATACAGGATGTGTTAAAAGTTTCACTGTGTGAGGGAGTCAAGGAGGATAAACTAGTATGGCACTATGAGAAGAATGGGAGATACTCTGTAAAAACAGGCTATCATTTTATCCAATGGAAGCAAGATCAGAGGAGAGGAAGTGGCAGCTCGAGTGAAGGCTCAAAAGTGTGGGGAAAATTATGGAAAATTCATGTCCCACCAAAAGTAAGGAGCTTTGTGTGGCGCGCATATCGAGGAGCTCTACCGTGTGCCATGAATGTCTACCGTAGAGTCAATGAAGCAAATCCCACTTGTTTTCGGTGTCGGGGACAAATGGAAAGCGATATTCATGCGCTTGTTTGGTGCCCATATGCTCAAGAGATTTGGGAGAAGGCTGGAGTTGATGTAGGCGAGGTATGGGATCGGTTCCCTTTCTTAGCTGATTTAATCGAGTTCATTATAAGTAGCAACAAAGGAGTGGAACAAAGCAAAATTTGTATGGTTTTATGGGCCATATGGAATCAGAGGAACAAGGATTTTCATGGGGGAGAGACATGGGATCCTGGACGTGTTGTAGAAGCTGCTTGGGGATATTTGCAGGCCTGGGATGACACGCAAGGAGCAGAGAAGAAGTCGCATAAGAGGAATAAGGAAGAAAGGCCAAGATGGAAGCCACCTCGAGAGGGGTATATCAAGGTTAATGTCGATGCGGCGGTAATGGGGGAGATGGGGTGTGGGATGGGAGTGGTAATCCGCGATCACAATGGTCAAGTTCTACGGGTTGGAGTGCAACAAACTAGGGAGCRATGGGAGCCTGACATTGCCGAAGCTAGAGCCATGGAGTTCGGAATAAGAACGGCGAGACAAATGGGCCTCACTAACATTGTTGCGGAGTCGGATTGTGTGACACTGGTGAACATGTTGAAAACAGGGAGCCTGCCGATGAATTATTTTGGTAACATAGGAAGAATGATTCTCAATTTAGCTACTTGTCTTAATTCCGTTGTTTTTAGTTTCGTTAGAAGGGACGGTAACAAGGTGGCTCACTGTATGGCCCATTTTCAACCCATAACTTATTCGTCTAGGTTTTGGGTGGGGATGGTGCCGGATTCTGTATCGAATGTTGTTGGGTCCGATTTTCACTCGGACCCGAACGGATAATATATAAAAGTCGCGTTGTTTCCCTCAAAAAAAAAAAGTGCCATTTTAGACAACTTATCGGTTAGTATACACACCTGATAGTAGGGGCGAGTCCACCTTATCAAATTATCGTCAGTATTATTGTAAGAACACACAATATTTTACGTGTGACTTAACTTGACAAACAACATTTGCTGGACTTAACTGTACAAATGTAAATTAAATGTAAACTTCACATCAAATATACAAATCAATCCCGCCATCTCGGCATAGTAAGGACGCGGAAACGACGACTTTACTCAAATTTATTTGAGGTGCACTTGGTTTTCCTCGGCCATCATAAATTTCATGCACCTCTTATAAGGTTCAGTCTATAATAGTGCTTCAAAACGTGCAAGGCTCTATGGAACCAGTTTCAGTTTCCCACCCAGAAGTGGCCATTTGCCGCAGGCCCGCACCAGGCCAGGGGACGGGATGCGTTCAGGGTCTAGGACCGTCGCATGGCAAAGAGGAGGGGACGGGCTGAGCGCTCTTATATCTGTCCCGAGCCCAACCCATGTAACCATTTGTTTTGCTTTTTATATGGGTCCAGGTGGGTTGGGCTGTGAAAGTTTGACCCGGACCAGGAGAGGGTGTGCCAGACCACAGGCAGACGGACAGGATGGACGATTTTGGGCTCGATATGGCAGGGCGGGGACTGGGGAGTATCTAAACCTGCCTGAAATCAAGAATGGTCTGTTTTCAACTTATGGATCAAATTGGGGCCTTAATCAAAACCAGACGTCCAGACCTAATCAATTCCGATCGGATCAGTCCGAAAATCTTAAATATTTGAAATTTCGAACTTGAGTCCATTACAATCCAAGACCAAAAAGGGGATTAAGTAAAACCTTCATCCTTCCATTGACGGAAACTTGCGCAACAATTTTGAGCAAGGAGATACTCTATATGATTAAGTTTACGGAGTTTTGCTGAAGACAGCATTTGTTGATAGGCTCACCGCTCACCTAATAGGAGCTTCGTTGCGACAATGTACAACTACCAAGAATGTTATGCAGGTTTGCAAGACCAGTTGGGGTACGACTTCTAAGTTGAGAACTCAAAACATGACATCGAGAAGGGATAGTTTTACTCAAAACATCCTCAGAGAGAGTCGTCGGGTTTGACATGCAATGAACAGGAACAGTTACGATATAAGAGTCTTAAAACATCCTCAAATATTCAAAGTTGGGTGGCGGGCATCACCATGGATCTTTATAAATAAGAGTAACAATATACCGAGAACTAATGACATGAGACCTTACATTATTCTTACCATGATGCTTAAGCACAAATCACTAAATCAAATTGGATATGGAGTTTTCAGAGATTGACAGTATGTTAAGATAACACAAAAAAAATACCTTCTGATTGCATCTTCTAAAGTTGGTGGAATTCCTAAAATAGCTCCCAAGTAGCCAAGAGTGGATCTGTAAGCATTCACCTACTCGTGTCCAACACCAGATGAGGGGTTGAGTGCATGAAACTTGAACACCTCATTTTACAGTAAAACGTGAGAGTTTTCATAAAATAGCCAAGTCCAACGATTTGACACATAAGACATACCCACGTCAATATTCCAAACGAGACTGAGCAGCATAGCATGTCACCACCACCACAAGTCACAACCACTCAGTTTGAGTCTGAATCTGAATCCTGCCATTCGATTGCAAGGTCCCTCATTTGCATGGTCTCTTTGTCTTGCAGAGAGTCATCTATTCCAGTCCTACTAAAGCTTATATCTTCCGGTATCACGCTTTGAGTGGGCATTTTTGTTTCCAGAGAGTCATCTATTTTAATGGCCCCTCTCTTTTTCAGCGTGTCAAATACTCGAGTCCAACTAAAGTCTGTATCTTCCGATTTCACGCATTGAGTGGGCTCTTTCTTTTCCAGGGTATCATCTATTTGAATGGTCTCTATCTTTTCTAGAGAGTCATCTACTCCAGTCCAACTAACGCTTGTATCTTTCGATATCACGCTTTGAGCGGGATTTTTCTTTTCCAGAGTGTCGTCTATTTGAATGGTCTCGTTCATTTCCAGAGAGTCATCTACAAAAGTCAAACTAAAGCCAGTATCTTTCGATATCATGCCTTGAGTGGGCTCTTTCTTTTCCAGAGTGTCATATATTCCAATCTCTCTAACTTCATCAACACAGTCCCCCTTCCCAGCCTTAGCCAGAGGTTTCGACAAGGGCCCCAATTTCAAAAGTTCATCAGCAGCTACCCCTGCCATCTCCACGTCACCTTGCAGTCTCGCTGAACTGAGCAAAGCAGTCCAAACATCTGAGTTAGGATTTTCCGGCATTCTCATTACAAACGCCCATGCTTGCTTTAGCCTCCCTGAGCGACCCAACAGATCAACCATACAAGCATAGTGCTCCATCTGAGGCTTCAAAGAATATTTTCTCTCCATACTTTCAAATATATCCCAGCCTTTGCTTACCAACCCAGCATGCGCACAAGCTGAAATAGCGCATAAGAAAGTTTTGTAATCAGGCTTAATATGCGCCTCTTCTTGCATCTTAGTAAACATTTCTATCACTTCAATTGGTGTTCCATGTTTCCCATACCCATCAATCAGTGATGTCCAAGAATATTCATTCTTTTCAAGCATGTTATCAAATATCCGACGAGCATCATCGACTTTTCCACATTTACAATACATATCTATGACAGCACTTCCAATCTCCACATCCATATAATCCAGGGCCGTCATCAAATGACTATGTACTTGTCGACAAACTTCAGGCGAGGCCAACAAAGAACAAGCTTCAAGAAGGCTCGTCAAGGTGGAAACAGTAGGAAGGAAACCTGATCTCAGCATGTCAAAATACATTTCAACCGCCTTCTTTGCTGTATCAGTTGATTGACTGTAACCATCGATCATAGCATTAAACACCTCAACATCTTTTTCATCTATACTTTTAAACATGGTCTCAGCCTCATCAAAACGACCAGCACTCATATAACCAGATATCAACGAAGTAGAGCACGTGACATTCGGATTTGTCAACACCCTATCAAACAGCCGCCTAGCATAATCAATCTTTCCGGATTTAACATACGAATCAATTAACGTTTCAAAAAGACTAACATCACCGTTACTATCACCTTTACTATCACCACCATATATAATCTGAGCATGCACCTGTTTACCAAAATCACGTGCCAAAAAGAGCGAACGAGGTAGCGCAGCCCACGCTTTCAAAATTAACGAATGTTGAAAACTATCTGGCTTTAACCCTTTAGTGCAAAGCTGCTGAACCAACTCAAATGCGTCGGTAATTTGTCCATGCTTTACATAAGCATTAAGCAAATAAATATACGCAGACAAAACTGGTTTCGACATTTCCTCGAGCAGCTGGCGGGCATAATTAACTGAACCGAGTTTCAAATGAAGGATGACGAGTTTAATATTGACATCCATATTAGAGTGATAACCAGTTTTAACAATACGGCTGTGAATGTTTAACCCGCGAGACGGGGACGGAGAAACCGAATTTATGCATTCTTCCAGCAAGTTAGATATCGGAACAGAACCATTTTCCGATACCGACAACCATCCATTATGATAAACACAAAAAGATCGAAACTTGGACAAATTAGTACATCTCAACTTATAAAATTGCATTGGCAAAATCAGAGCACGCCGCGAAACCCGATACATTATACGCTCCGTAACAGATTGTCTGATATTATATAGATTAAAACAAAATAAATGAAGCAAATTAAATGTTGAGAATTAAAGAATGATAGAACCTGATGAATTGATGAAGATGATGATTAAAAGAGATAAATTAAGCAATTCCCTCTGATGATGAAGAACAGAGCACATTTTGGGAATTTGAGTGACAGCGGCTGAACTGAATGTTAGTTAAGGGGAATGGAAAATGGGCCTAAAGGATAAATATTGAACCCAAATTGTTATCCAAGTTATACTAGAGTAACTCGACCTATCAAAACTAATTCGATCTGAATAATTTGACTAGACATTTGAAATTAAGATTTCAGTTTGATTCAAATTCAAAATGACCCCACTTTAATATAACCCGACTTGAAATGTTATTATTGAATGCTGATTATTATCCTAAAAAGTTTGAAAATTAATCGAAAATAAGATTTCATGCCCGTGCGTTGCACGGGGTACAAAAATTGACTCACCTCTAATTGTTATGGATTTTTTTGGGCGAACACTCAACTCATTCGATGTTTTGATACTCCCCGTCTCAATCATTTAATAATGTTTACAAACAATTCAATTGATGTTTTGATACTCCCCCGTCTCAATCATTTGATATTATTAAAAAAAAATCAATCGATGTTCCCTCATCTCAATCATTTGATATTGTAATGTGGAGTTGAATGGAGGGAGTATTTTGTTATGGAAAAATTTTTTTGTATTATTTTATTCTTTCCTTTTATATTATTTATATTCATATTAATGGCTAGATTGTATAGAATGATGTCATGTCATGTTTGTAAAAAATACTAGGTAGCATCCAGCGCTTCGCGCGGCCTGTTTTAAAATTTTATTATTATAACTGAAAATAAATAATAATATAATTTATACCCCCTCATATTCACTATAATCACTACACATTCCAAAAACGGATTATTCAAGTAATCACTACACTTCCTTTTTTGGTAACTTTTACTCTTATTTTATTCATTCCTCTCTCCTCCCACCAAACTCCACACAACTCTTTTACTCATATTTTATTACTTTCTTTAATGTTTTGGCCCCACAATTTCTTATTTAACTCCTAATAATTCATTCATCTCTCCTATACACAAACCCCACCCTTTGTCCTTTTACTGTTTTATAACGATTTTTCTTAAGTATCGTGTCATGGCTTGTTGTAGTGATTATAGTGAACTAGGTTGGGTGCCCGGCTACGCCCGGGCTACTTTTATTTACCATTTAAATTTTATTTTCTATGAAATATGATTCGCTAAATTTGGTTCACCTCTCCCCCTGTTGGGTGTCCGGCTACACGTTCATCTCTCCCGCTGTTAATATGATTACTTTCATTACATCGCATGTTAATACTATTATGTTCACTATTCTTTGGTTACTGTTATTTGTATAACTATTCATACTATTTTTACGGTTAACCCGTTAGTTTTATCAAACCCATATATTTAAATAAACTAATATTTTCTTAAAATCGAATTGTTAGTTAATTTTTCATACTCTCTCTGTTGTTCCTATTGTGACTTTCACTACATGTATTGTCACTACTATTACTTTCACATCTCCCGCCGTCATTATTTTTTCTTTCACTACTCCCGCATTTATTATTGTTAATTTTACTACTCCCGTTGCTGCTACTACGATTTTTCATACTCTCTCCGTTGTTCCTACTGTGACTTTCACTACATGTGTTGTCACTACTATTACTTTTACTTCTCCCGACGTCATTATTTTTTCTTTCACTGCTCCCGCATTTATTATTGTTAATTTTACTACTCCCGTTGCCGCTACTATGACTTTCACTACTCCCGTTGCTATTATTGTTGCTTTTACTACTCACATGGGTGGTTAAATAAAGTGGGCATGTTTATTTTAAGGAAAATCTCTATATTCCGATGTTTTCTAAATTTATACTTAAGACAAAACTATATAATATTTGCATTGAAGTCCCTTGTCCAGGTCCATCGCACAGTGCTATGATTAAAAACTATATAGTATAATTAATTTGTATAGATTTATTTAATTACATTGAAATCCCCTTGGTTTCTGGATTTAATATATAGTACTAGATGGGGTGTCCGGCTACGCCCGGGCTACTTTTATTTACCATTTAAATTTTATTTTCTATGAAATATGATTCGCTAAATTTGGTTCACCTCTCCCGCTGTTAATATGATTACTTTCACTACATCGCATGTTAATACTATTATGTTCATTATTCTTTGGTTACTGGTATTTGTATAATTATTCATACTATTTTTACGGTTAACCAGTTAGTTTTATCAAACTCATATATTTAAATAAACTAATATTTTCTTAAAATCGAATTGTTAGTTAATTTTTCATACTCTCTCTGTTGTTCCTAATGTGACTTTCACTACATGTATTGTCACTACTATTACTTTTACTTCTCCCGACGTCATTATTTTTCCTTTCACTACTCCCGCATTTATTATTGTTAATTTTACATTTTTACTACTCCCGTTGCCGCTACTATGACTTTCATTACTCTCATTGCTAATTAAATTACAAAATCTAATGAATTATAAATTATGAAATATATTATATTTTTTGGAAATCTGAATTGATTTACTTATATTCTAATAGTTTCCAAAACATAACATATACTTATTTATACTTTAAGGAAAATCGCCATATATTCTAATATTCTCTAAATTTATACTTTTAACCAAAACTATATAATATTTACATTGAAATCTCTTGTTCAGGTCCGTCACACATCGCTAGTGATTAAAAACTATATAGTATAATTAAGTTGTATAAATTTATTTAATTGCATAGAAATCCCTTGATTTCTGGAATTAATATATAGTATTGATTGATAGGAGGGAGTATATGACCTTTAATATTTTTAATTATAAATACAAATAAATTAATTTTTCTCAAATTTAATTTTTTTAGGTTTAACAATAATCAACGTTCTAAAGTAAAATACATACAATTTTAATTAAAATTAATATTGATAAGTGATAATTAATTATGCATGAACAACGTTTTATAAAATATTTAACTAAAAGTAATATTTAGTGTAGTCATAATTATAATTATTATTTTATATTTGAAGTATACATATTTAATTGAAGATATTAAAGAAAAGTATAACGTGTTTTCTACCTTTTCATATAGTTTATAAAACTATATTATTTAATAATCATTACTTTTGTCTTAATTATTCAAATGTACTCGCGATCATTGTGTACATACATACTGGTACACATACTCGTTATCATATTATATGAACTTATCAAAATCTCATATATATTCAACTTCTCGCTATAATTTTTTTTCATTCTAACACTATAAAAACTTATATTTTAGTAGTTTTTCTAAGTTCTGTTTTTAATACATACAAATATACAATTACTCTTCAAAAATATTTTTCTTAATGTATTTAATGGTCTAAGTTATATAACTTTCTCCAAAAGAATTTTTTATGTAAATGTAAAATATTGTGAGACACTCACCTTAGTCATATCTACATATCAAAATATTTCACTAAATATATTGAAAATTATACTCAATTGAACGCATTTTTCGTAATGAACGTAATTGTTTACAGTTTAGAATTTTATCAAAATATTTGTTTAATAAATTTAGAATCAAATCACCATAATTGTTATATGTAATCGGAACTACCCGGAAAAGGGTTAAGAACATGAATAAGAGAAGGAAAAATCATTTAATGTTGGTGTCACATAGGCAACCTGTAATGTACAACTAACACACATAAACTTGTTTTCATTTCAAACAATAATAGCTAACTTACAAAGCACAATACAAAAGTAAAGGTTTATTAATGATAGTCTACTAACACAGTACAAAATTAAAGATTTTACTAATAATGAGTCACTATATGTACGATGTAGATATCCAAACCCTATCTAATGATCGAGACTAAGTGGTTTTACCTTCAAAGAAAAATAATATCTATACAACAGGTGTAAAAATAATTATGAAAAAAAATATAATTAGATTCGTGGTAAGAGATGTTATCATTAGAGTATAGATTTCATATAATTTTTGCATATTAAAGATGGTGTATTCAATAGTATGTTATATGTCCAACATTAAAAAATAATATAGGTATGATAAATATACTACATATAAATAATAGAATTGTCCCACATCAGAAGATTTGAATAAAGTGCGTGATTCTATGATTATAATATGAAGCATCTTTTAAACCTAGGTATCAACCCAAAATCTCTTGATCTCTTAAGTATTGTCCTGGAGAACTCTTAAGAGTTTAATCATTATATTTTCTACCTATAAATTTCATATAATTTGCACATATTAAAAATTATGTACTTCGATAAATATACTACATTTAAATAATATAATTAGAATTGTGTTAAAAAAATTTATATCATTAGAATATAGGTTCATATAATTTGCACATATTTTAATTATGATTAAAAAAAATAAAAAACAAACGTATGAATATTAATAGATAGTATAGTATTTGCTTATTATTAAAACGGGTTAGGTGTCGAATTAGGTTCAAAAATTATGATGTACTTTTAAGTATGTTATTCGTCCCACATTGAAAAATAATATAGGTGTAATAAATATATTACGTATAAATAGTTGAATTGTCCCACATCATAAAATTATCATAAGGTGGGGTGATCCCATGATTATAAATATGATTTATCCTTGGGACATAGCTATCACCCCAAATATTTTGAATCTCTCAAAATATATACTTATTATATAAGAGACACAATGTTGAATTAAATGTTAAATTTTTAAAGTTGTAAAAAAAAAAATTAAGTGGGAGAAAGAGCGATAAAGTGGTCAATATTATAACGAAAATTTGTATTTTGTTTTTTAGATATTAAATGTTGGTTTATTAAATAATATAAGGATTTAGAAAGTAGTTTATGAAGTGTTAGTGTAATAGATAACGAAAAAAAACGTCACAAGTTATAAGAGTAACGGTGTTATGATGGAAGTTTGCCAAATGGTATTCTGGGAAAGAAAAAGGTGAACACAAGGGTAAAAAATATGTAGAAACTTAAATTTATGGGCAACATGTGTAATCTATCAAAGTTCAAGGCTACCATGAGAAATTTTCAATATTATAATGATATAGTTAATTAGATTTTCATTTAAAAGAGAGATATCCGTACCAATAAAACAATAAAGGGAGTATTATTTTTTAATTATTATTTTATTTCCACATCATCAAACTTAACGTCCATTTAACAACTTTTACATTAGGAGTACCATGGACCAAAAAATGGAACCTCAAGGGTACCATAAGCAGATGCTTAAAAGTAGGGGTAGTATAGAAAATCTGACAAAATTAAGGGGTATCACGGAAAATTTCCGTATTTCAGTTATGATAAAAAAAAATAGAAAAAAAAAACAACGAACAAATATTAATGAGTAGCAATTGAAAAAGATGGTGTAATTCTTAGCATGTTATTAGATATAGTGAGTAGCAATTGTCCGTATACGGTATTCAGGATCTGGTTGGATGTCGAACCAAGTGCAAAAAAGATGGTGTAATTCTTAGTATGTTATTTGTTCCACATTGAAAAATAATGCAAGTTTGATGAATATACTACGTATAAATAGTAGAATATACCACATCAGAAAAATAATCCATGTTTGGTGAATATATTACTTATAAATAGTAGATTATCTCACAACGAATGATTAGTATAAGCTGGGATGATTATATAATTTATATAGGAGTTAATCCACGTATATATTAATCTATTTTTTTTAAAGAGATATATATTAATAATATGTAAACAAATGATTAGACGAAAAATGTAAACGTTAACCCGTATAACGTTTTTTTCATTATAAATAAGTTAATTACCTCGTTGCAACGCACGGGCATTCAAACTAGTGTAAACATTAAACTCTTATAACATTTTTTCCATTATAAATAAGTTAATTACCCCGTTGCAACGAACGGGCATTCAAACTAGTATACTGAATAGGAGGGAGTGTAATAACGGGGTCCCCATAAATAGAATTTTTCTTGCGTCTTCCAGGAGGACCGTCCTCCCTACATACAAGGGATTAATTTATAATATTTATGTGCTCCTCTCTTGTGTGTAGGGAGGACGGTCCTCCGGGAGGACGCACGAAAGATTCCCATAAATACACACACTGAAGGTACTAGAACACACATATTGTTTGCATATGGACATGATCACATGCTAAATGAGCCCCACGACTGTTCACAATAAAGCTGATAGAACTTATTATCGAACCCAAAAACTTAAGAATTGGGGAGATTAAAAAAAAAAAACCAAAACGGGGGAAAAACTCTCTCTCTAGAAATCACCAGATATTTTCTACCGCCAAAACAAAACTCCTTGATCTCGCCGACGGCCTCCACCGATTCCTCTTAGGTCGCCGGCGGGAGACTCGGTTTTTCTTTCTCTATCCGATTTCGGTGGTTGTTTTTTTTTTAGATCTTTAGTTTATAAGAAGGATTTCGAGTGGGTGATTAATTCTTCGTTATATCGCCGTTCACTCTGGCTCCGTCATCCCTCCTTTCCAGGCTAAGCTATGTGATCTTCTTTTGTTAGATTTGAGTCCCCTTTCCTATTAATTGAATTTCCATAACTTTACTTTTTCTCTCAAGTGTTTTGGTATATTTTGCTAAGTTTACTTGTAGTCCAACAACTTAACCTTTAATCAATCATGACTACAGTTTCTCGAATTGATTTTCTGGAATACTTCGCTTTTGTTTTTGGTAGTGATGAGTTGGTCGGTGTTGATGCTGATTTGTAGAATGTTTTATCACAGTTAGATGGCTCCCCTTTTTCAAAAATTCATGCTCTTAAAGAATTTGGAAATAACCTTTTTTCGAAAGCATCAGTTTGCCTCTGCGGGTGATTGTTATGATCAGGCCTGCAGACAGTTGGGTGTGGCTCTTAAGCATAATTTCGATCTTGATTTAAATTCAATCATTCCCTTAGCTGTTTCTTTGTGTCTGAATCTAGCTGCTTGTTCCAACAAAATTCACGCCTTTGACGGCGCTCTACTCTTCTGTACCACGGTTTTAATCTTCTTTCCAAAAAAATGCTAAAGTCCTTTTTCGTAAAGCTGTGGCTCTTAGATATTTGAATAGACTTTCGGAGGCTACTGTTACTTTGAAGGAAGCGCAAGTAATAGAACCTCACAACAAAGACATTATTAGAGAATTGGATGCACTTACACAGGCACTAGAAATTAATCAGAATGGCAAGCGCGTTGTGGCAGACCACTTGGATGACACAGAGGTTCGTATAGGGAAAAAGTGTGTTTCTTCTCCCCCATATCAAGCTGCCAGTTCGGCGATCAATATGGAAATTGGCAATAGTAGTAGTGGTCTTAGTAGTAACGATCCATCCTCGGAGTTGAATGTCAAACCTACTCCATGTGCTGAAGTTGATGACTGCACTGTTGATTGTGCTCTGGATTGCTCACCAGCTGTCCCTATGGATTCTATGGATTCCGAGAGTAGCAACGCGCCTGCTGAGACCGTGGCTGCCGAAGCTGAATGCCATTTATCCTCCTCAACATCTTCTCATTTAACCTTTACCAATAAAAAACGACCTCACAATCCACTTCATCTTTCATCTCAAGCTTATGAGAAACTTTTACATGGCCAAGATTTGGGATTCTATCACCCAAGATCCATGTCTTTTATGAGGGTTCGTACCCTCACTCCTAAAACTATCCAGACGGGAACTCCCCATGAAGAGATTTCTGGGACAGCAGAAGTTCCCAAATCTTCTCTTGCACAGGATTGCTTTGTTCAAGAGGAGGTTAAGTTGGTTCAAGAGGAGGTTGTTATCCAGGTTGACAAGAAGGCTCGTCTTAATTCAGCTTCTTTCTGTGTTAGCAAGGTCTTCTTAGTCCAGTTTAGCTTTACAGCTTCCAGGGCAATTCGGAAACCGTTGCAATATACAAGAGCAGGATATCGTTTTCATGGGAAAGATGGCAGGGAATGACACACTACTTGTTCAAAGAAGCGTCATTCTGTTTCTGTTGGTTTTTGCAGGTACACTCATTTTAGCACTACTCTTTCGAGGACAAAGAGAAATGGATTTCAGTCAATCGAATTTGATGCACAATACCATCGTCCGATTAAGAAATATCGTATTAACTCTTCACGTACGTCTATCGTTGCTACCGTTTTTCAAGTACCTAGTAGTTCAGGGGTTTCTCAACCTCCTTTGTTTGTAATATAACGAACTATATGTAGTCGTTTTCCTTTATCTATGCCAGTTTACAGTTGTCGAAAATAAATAAATAAATAAATAAAGTTGATAGATGAGCAAGAGGGCTACAATTGTCAACTTCCGTGGCCAAATTCATCTAATCTCCTAACGCTAAACACAACAGCCGTATATATAGTCATCACAATCTTTAATAATAATTATCTCATGTAGGCAGATAAAATAAAAGCAGAGTGCCTAGAGAGTAGCAATTTGTTTTATCTTATTTACCCACATAGTAAGTATATATCCGTCACAAGGAAGACTTGCCGATTTTATTCATTCTTTCCGTTCTTTATTCCCCTTTCTAAAGGGAAAATAATAGGAACTTGAAGGGAATACAATATCCAAGTGATCATCGTTTTCCTAATCTAAAATAAATATTCAGTATATGGAAGTCTAAATAAGACAGAACTAGCTTTTGAACCCGTGTCCGCACGGGGCGATCTTCAAAATTACATTATGAATAGTATTTATATTATAATTGTAATTGTCATAATTTATACAGATAATTCTCATTGTACCCCTAAAGTTTGCAAATGCTTTTTCCCAAATGCCCGTACTTTTCTCAAAAATTACTTCGACTACTACTCATATCTCTTACTCAAAATTTCATAAAGGCGCGTTCTTTTCTCAAATTGTAGATTTCGAAAAGACAAACATTTTGAAAGAAAGAAGTCATATCTGTACGTGTGGTCGGAAACAAATCGGTGAAAATTTCTTGAACAAATAAGCTTTGCAAAGTCGTAACTCTGTTCTAAGAAAGCAGAAAAACGGAGTGATTCAAATAGACCGGTCAAAACTTGACTTTAACCCGACAACCCGTTTGATCAAGGTCTAAACTTGTCACTATTCACCTGTAATTTAAGACAATCCAAACTCAATTGATTCAATAATTTAGAGTCAAATAAAAGTCTATCTCAAGATATTTTCAGGCCGAATACAAAATTACGTTCAGTATACATATAAAAAAAAAGGAAAAATTGATAAACGGTACGAAGTTTATGCCAAAATTTCATAAATGGTACCGGACTAAAAAAACCTTTCATAATCAGTACCAAACTATCAACCCCGACACATAACAAATACTAACAAACCTGAAAATCGTACTTTTCAGGGCATTTTGAAGAAAAAATCATAATCTATACCCATTTTAACCCTCTCCATCTCACAATGAACCTTATTATCTGAATTACAACTTTTCTAAATGACTATGATAACCTACTTACCCCACTTGCTATGGAGATAATCGTTTTGTTATCGACAAATTAAACGCCTCTCTATCCCACTCGTTTTGACCTGTAAAAAAATCAATGAAACGGAGGAAGTATTCAAATTATGAAAGAAATGCCAATATTTTTTTCAAATTAACAATATCTTTGTAATAACCCAAACCTTTAGAGTCACTCGGTGTGACACTCGCTCGAGTGACCGAGTAAGATTTGTGTGATATCTCGTATTTTATATTATATAAATAATATTATATTGTGTTTTATGTGGATTATATACAGGAGGAAATAATATAAATAATAATAATAATAATACATAATACATGTATTATACTCCCACCTCACCTTATAAACCCTTATCCACTCACAAAATCTCATAACATCCATATAAGATAAGGGAGAGGAGAGAAAGAGAGGAAAAGATGGTGATAATTGCCCCTCCGCCTCGAGATCGTAAGGTAATACCGTCTTAAACTCATTTATATATTATTTAATTTACACCTTTGACCCGCCTCAACCTTGACCCGTCCTAGGACCACCCTTGACCACCAGTTCGACCGTCGTTGACCGTGGAAATGGGGGTTTGACCGTGAGTTATACATGTTTGTAGCTTGTTTTG